>CM064524.1:7354113-7591613 GCA_032716605.1 Paralithodes platypus
AAATGCCGCAAATTGTGAAAGCCAGGAGTCCAGGCGGCATTTAAAAGTCTGTAGGCTTGAAAGCGTCCTAAGCGTGCTTTGAAAGCCGCGCGGCGAAACGTTTGATTGGAGCGCCACCAAGCCTCAACTACATCGCTTATCAGTCCGACCATGTTAGCCATGCCAGATATAGCGAAAATTAGTCTTCCTAAGTGTCCGATATGGCTATATACGCGGCAAAACTCTCTCCACGGAAATGTCACAACAAGGTTATGCATTGTAGATTGAGACGAGGCAATGTGGAAAAGAGCGGTGCATACTCATGTGCAGTGTGTGGAAAGGGAGTGGGCGCTAACTCAATTCAATGTAGCATCTGTCGATATTGGGTACCGGTACACCATGGGAGTAAGAACTGTAGTAGAATAAAGGGAACCCTGCCGAAGGATAAGTCAGAAATAGAGAAATTTGAGTGTGTAGTGTGCAAAGGCGAGCTTGTGTTAGGAGATGATCCTGTGGCTGTGAATTTTGGAAAGGAGTCTTTGGAGCTGGTGAACAAGTTTTGCTACCTAGGAGATACCATCTCTGCCGGTGGTGGGGCCGAGGCTGCCACTGTTGCTAGAATTAGGTGTGGCTGGAGGAAGTTCAGAGAACTGATGCCAATCCTGACCATGAAAAGAATGCCTCTCCCCCTGAAGGGAAAGGTGTATGCCTCATGTGTTGGAAGTGCAATGACGTATGCCTCAGAAACATGGGCCGTTAAAGTAGAGGATGTCAACAGAATGGAGCGTAACGAGATGAGAATGGCGAGATGGATGTGTGTGGCCAGGCTACAGGATAGAATAACAAATGTTGAGCTGAGGAAACGTGTAGGTATAAAGAGTATTAGCGAGGTGATGCGTACAAGTAGACTGGGATGGTATGGACATGTGGAGAGAATGGATGAACAAAATTGGGTGAAAAAATGCAGGTCTGTGATTGTGGAGGGAGCTGCACCAAGGGGTGGACCGAGGAAGACCTGGGATCGGACTATACGTGCCGATCTCAAATCCAAGAACTTGACAAGTGAAGCAGCCTTAACAGGGTTGCCTGGAACGCCGCATTAGGACAAGAGACTGAAACTGCACTTATGTGTGGAACACTCAGTCTTAAATGTTGATGTAGTATGTATGTATGTACTATCATACAAAAAAGTATCCTTACTAAAATGACACGCACCATTTAGAACTCAATGGACGAAGAAAAGGAAACTATTGTTTGAGGTCGAATCGTACCCCACTTTATGAAACTCAACGTTCACGAGAGTAAGGATACTTTTTGTGTATGATAGTACCTGAACCAGTTTACCTAGAGAGCTTTACTCAACACCAGTCTATAGATACAAGGGCTAAATTTTGAGATTTGTGTGAATTATCTAGCTATTAAATTAACCCTCTCACGACCATATGACACAGAGGATGCCAGATTAGCAATAAGAAATAGAGTTCTCTCACTCTTATAATTACCTCTCCCAAATTAGTTTTCTGCCCACAGCTAACTCAAAGACAACTGCAGAGGTTAAAGTAACTAAACTAAAGGTTTTTAAATACCCCTGATGGTAACAAAGGATTTAAAGTATCCCTAATAGGCTCAAAATTGCATCAAGAACATGAGAGGGTTAACAAAAATAGGCATATGTTTACAAACAACGTTTTTTGGCCAGATCACCCGGGTAAGACAATCATAATTTAGAAATGCTACCCGGGCAAGAAGGGTTAATGGCCTTTAAATTCCAGGATATTTCCAGGACGTACCTGTACAGCAACCAAAGTGAAAAGGTTAAGAACCTTAGAAAATGTAACAAGTAAGTTCATAGATCTGCGACGTAAAGCCCAAATGTTATTTAAGCAAAGTAAAAAGACCCTGGAGTTGCATGTTGCCCCGAAAGAAGTCTATAGTTACATCAGAAAGAAGAAAGTATTTACTTCAACTATTGGACCGTTAATAGATGAGAATGGAAATTACCTAAAAGACGAAGAACAGATGAGTAATAACCTTTTTTAATCAGTTTTGCAAGAGAAGACTTTCGTAATATTCCTACAACATTGCCAGATCACATAGAAAATTCTGATGCTCTAATCAATTTGAGTATTACAGGTAGAGGAGTATTGAAATATTTGGAAAAACGTTAGCTAAATAAATCGCCTGGACCCCACACAATCTCACCTAGACTTCTAAACGAAGCTAAATGCGAGCTCTCCAAACCACTGACATATGCCTGATGAGTGAAAGCTTGCTAACGTAACACCAATATTTAAAAAAAGGCGGCAGCAAATCTTTACCAAATAACTATCGTCCAATTAGCTTAACCTCAGTTGTCAGTAAAATGCTATAAACACTCATAAGAAACAGAATTGTAAATCACTTGGAGGAAAACAACATACTCAAAGATACTTACCATGGCTTCTGTAGCAGTCCTAGTCGTGTCTGAAGGGGGATAGTCGTAACTCCTCGTAGCCGTCCATAATTATTCTCATTACTCCGCTACAAATTGGTTTCTGCGAACAAGGGTTGCAAATAAATCACTTGTACAAATTTATATTCCTTATGCTATCGTAATCAGGTTAGACTATAAACCTTTTCCCGGTATAATCCTGTGTAGCGGAGTACATATATTCCAATAATTTGGTAATGTTGCAGTTTAATTTTACATTTTACATTCATATATAGTCCACTAATATAGGCCTACTAGGTTAGGGTTTGGTTAAAGATATTCTTCAATGTTGCTTAGTAAATAGGCATCTGAAAACCAGTTCACCTCGCTACATAGGATCTTACCCTTTTCACAAACTAACCAGCCACGTCCTTATAAAATATATAGATTGTGCATAAACAAAACTATCTATGACTTTGCAAGCTCAGTAGTACAATCAAAGACACAAGTCGCGTCGCTGATTTGTCTGATGATTAAATAATAGTTTATGAAACCTTATGATAGGTTAGTCCTTTACTAGACGTCTTCAGCACGACTCTTATCTCTGGTTGTACAGCTAAGTGCATAAATCATGACACAGGGGTTCCCTCCTCTATACCCTATATAATCAGGAGAGAAACTAGGCCGATGTCCTGTTGGTATCCCTGAACCTTCCCCCCCAACCCCAGGGTTCCCCACACCACCATTCCCTTCTACCAGTAGAAGGCATCCGACAGGTTCATATATTTCTTGGCTACAGGTAGGCTACATGAGAACAACACGGCCCTGTTGTCCCCGACTCACACAACTTGATCTTACTCTAGGGATCACACAACTGGACCACATTGGGTTAACCCAGGACTCGAACCCTGTCAAATTATTTAAAACCCATAATATAGATATTCTAAACAATGAAAACAACAAAATAGTGCTATTGATCACAGCCTGTGAACAAATCAACAATAGTTGTATATAATAATGAGAATACCATAGCATTTAAAAGTAGATTATTGAAATTTAACCAATGTGTAACAATAGGCTACACAACACAGTACATTATAATAACAACAGCTTTGATATAAATTTTAGCATAGGCTATACTAAACCTTTATAAATAAGGTATGCACACAGGCATGTATGTATAACTGTGGCTTAACTCATTCTCTATCTTAAACATAACTCGTATTAACATTACAGTAAATAGAAACCCAAATAACTACACAAAACTAACACCATCAGGTTCACTCAAGTACATTACTCCCAGCAACATGCTATTCATGAATATGGTGATAAATCATTAGGATACGAAACTTTGCGACTCTTAGTATACTCAAATAACCATAATTACCTCATGGAGGTCGAAATTGATCATTTAACCATCAAAACTAGAGAGAGGGAAAGGAAATTTAAGGGGAGCGTCGTCGTGCGCTCTAGCCTTCAGTGCCACTCCTCTCGTTCTGCCGAGTAAGGTAAGTAATATTCCTCCGCCTCGAGCAAGGAGTTGCTAGCCGTGCCAGTAGGGGAAATCTTTAATAATTAAACTTACTACTTTGAGTCAACTTTACTGGTCCAAGTCAAATAACTATAATCATGTTCAAATATTAAAAGATAAAAAAACAATATATAATGTAAATGCATTGCTCATTAGTGTAGGATCTAGTTTATATGGTGGATTTGAAGGGTAACACGTTAACGCAAGCTACTCCTAGGCACGACTGCAATAACTACTGGGAAAATGTACAGTTGGATACAAAAGTTCATTACTCACACAAATATATGACAATTCCTGTTACAACATTGTGCAATAGTCTATGCAATATCCAGTTGAATGGGGTAACAATTGGTAACCAAAGACAAAAGGAAATAGGCTACATCAAATTATGATACATTCTGACCATTACACCAACTTCCCCCCATCCTTCACACACACACTGACACACACACGCTTTTCTCTCCCTCTTCAAATGTCCATGTTCTCTAAATGTTAGTACTGGTGTCATCTACTTTTGTATATTCTGGCAATTATTAGACCATTCTTGCAGTTTAGGGCGGACAGCGCAATAAAAATCCGTCATACTATCCCAATCGACCCCTTTAGCTACCACAGACCCTTCCTTAGCTGCATATAACATAAATATAACTAATATTTACTCCGACAACCCTGGGACTAAACGATTTAATAGTATTATTTAGCGCTGTTACTCAGTAAAATATATACTATTTCATGTCAAATCCTGATATTTTCTGGCAGAGGATAACACATTATACAGTAGGCCTACCATGTATGTGTGTGTGTGTGTGTGTGTGTGAGGTGTCGCGTAATCTCTTATCTATTCCATGCAGACAAAAGGTAAAACAATGGAAGAGGTTATGTTTATGTCTGTGATTGTTTGTAAATATCTAAACGTATATGAACCAATTATCACGAATTCGGTGGGCGGATAGGATATGCACCAATTAAAAAGTGATTCTATTTAGTAGGCAATTGGTATAATGCATTTAGAGCACTTTCCGTGATCCGTAGAGGGCATCTCTCCACCATCGTACGCAAAAATCTGCGCAACTCAAGTGTCTAGTTGTTACTAGGTTACCGCTTGCAGTATACAGATTAAACAAATATAATGTTAATTACTTACAGTGATGGGCCCGTAACTGAAGTATTTTTTAATTATCTTATGTATTTATGATTCTTTATACGTTACAGTAAGATAAACATTGAGCATTATTAAAACAAACGGAAGTTAGTTAGGGTTAAGGCCCCATTAATTACTCTTACCATTCATCTATCCATAGCCTATGATAGCGCAGTTGGAATTGTGTACATGCTTAGATTGACATGCAGGATTCGAAACTGCATAATAAATCGTAGGCTTGTCCACCATTCTTTAACTGTCTTCGTAGCGCAATGGATAAATGCACTGAATTTCTGTGTGAGCACCCTAGGTTCTAATCCCTGTACTGCCACATGTACTGTAATTGTTGATTTCATTAATTGAGTTTAGGAGTAAAGTCGGTTGGTGGAGGTAACAATAATTCTTAAATAGGTGAAAATGATGGAAAGATGTAAAACGTTGCACATAAACACACATGGAATCATAACAACGAGGACTATGGCTGTGGTAAACTATCAATGGAAGTTAAATATTACCAAGCTATAATGAATCAAATAAAATCAATCTAAATGAAAACTACTCTATATCTAAATTGAATTCAATCTGAAACAAGCTAATTTATATCCAAAGGTCTCACATAATAAATGTATATATAGGGTAAGGTTATAAGGGTTAATATTAGCCAGGAATTAACTCACCAATAGTTCCACGTGGCAATGAGGCAAGGGAGAACGTTTTACCCAATATGGTGGTGGACAATGGGGAACGAGACTTCGGTCCCAAGACTCCAGTCAAGTTAAAGAAAGAATAAATGATTACATGGGAATGGACATGATTATTATAATTTATGCTTATCTATCAGTCAGTCATGATGTCGATGAGAGCGTCGTGATGGTGTAGCTGTGTGTATTGCTGTATGTGTATTGTGATTAGAGGCACAAAAGCACGATCAACTGAGGGCGGAAAATTAGATATTAACTAGTTGGTGTTCGTGAAGGCTCTGGCGTACCTCAAAAGCACACCTTGCTGCCTTGGCAAACCGCCAGGAGCCCAAATTATCGTACCGCATTTAGGTTGCTCTATACGATAAATTATATTAATATATACGATAAATTCATATATACTACATAAGACCATGGCAATATTGCTTAATAGCATATTAGGCCTTTTATAACTTAACTTATTTACAATCTTATAATATACGATCTACTCGTCCTACGTCGTACTGTAGGAGAGATCGTGACGTCACAGAGACATACAAGATCGCTACATTTGCTCAATTAAAATGCAAAACTTGCTAAACAAACCACCCAACAGAACAGTATAACGACAAACGAACTACTCTATAATTATCACTGTGTGGCAATGACGCATTACAAAATTACCAACATTACATAATTAAATAGAAACACACAAAACAAACATATTAAGGGGGTAGTGCTTGGTTTTGGGTCTACATATCTATTTATTAATATATTTTTAAGTTTCCTCGCTAGACCTACATCAAGCTTTGAAAAACACCCCCTAGACCCCTTTTCAAGATAAATGTGTACACTTTTCGGTAGAAAAATGTCCCGGCCGAAGGCCGTTTCCCTCTAAAATTAGAGGATCGCTATCATTCGCCAGGAAGAAATCGACACCTATATGGCACGAAATGTCTTAATATTGACAAGATGAGGCGAAAGGTCTCAAAATCGCCAAACTAACGGAACGAATGTCTTAAAACCTCAACACTAATATGTTAAACATGAGGGAGAAGGGGGTCCAGAAAAAGCGAGTACTACCCCCTTAAGGTAGAGTCATAGTCAGGAACACTTAAGGGTGATATTCATAAACAACGATGCCTTCCCTTCGGAGCGCTGTTAATGGACGAAATAACCTGAAAAATAAAGTAACCTTTAGAAATGGCAATACTAATCCATCTAATATCTCTAAACAACACTCATTCCCACAGTATTCGTTGGGTATCAGGAGCTGCGAAGGGAAAGAATGGTTTAAGACATCTACCAAAGATAAAACAAAACAGTGTGAACCAGTGAATCACGAATCAACGAATCTTAGTGATACGATCTTTGCTGCTCAAGCGTTAGATCAATAAAGTTAGTCTGTGTATTATTAAGGGGAGATGGGTCGTTTTTCTGGTCCCCCTTCTTCCTCATGTTGAGCCCCATTAGTGTTCAGATCTTAAGACGTTCGGCCTATTAGTTTGGCGAATTTAAGACCTTTCGCCTCATTTCGTTGTCAATATGAAGACTGTTCGACGTGTTCGTGTCATTTAGGTTTCGATTTTGTTCTAGCCAGCGGTAGCGAGCCTGTAATTTAAGAGAAATCGGCATTCGGCCGGGACATTCTTCTATCGAAATATGTACAACTTTATCTTGAAGGAGTATCTTGGGGTGTGTTTTTTTTTAAAGCTTGATGGAAGTGTATATAGGAAGCTAACAAAATATATACCGGTATATATATATATATATATAAATGAACAAATAAATACGCCCATCCCCCCTTAACACACTCACACACAATTATTACAAGTCTAAACAAAAAACTACAAAAATAAATAGTTTCAATTTAGCCTAACTGATAACTTAAACCGTTCAGTACCGGTGCCGTCCTCTGACCTATATTCTGGCTGCTATTAGACGATTATATTCAGTTTATATAGGGCCTCTAACAACTAACAGGCTTCAACCTATCCCCCTTAACCCTTTTGACTACCACATATCCTTCTTAAACTGCACAACATCGTATAAATAAAGATTTAAGGGAGTAAGTCTTGTTTCTTGGTCTGTTTATTAATTTATTTATATATTTTTGTAGTTTCCTCGCTAGACCTCCATCAAGCTTAAAACAAAAAACACCCCTTAGACCCCCTTTCAAGATTTATGTGTACATTTTTCGGTATAAAAATATCCCTGCCGAAGGCGGATTCCTTCTAAAATTACAGGTCGCTATCCCTCGCCAGGAAAAAATCGATACCTAACTGGCACGACAGGTCTTAATATTGACAAAGAAATGGGACGGTAGGTCTCAAAATCGCCAAACTAACGGAATGAACGTCTTAAAATATCAAAACTAATATGCTAAACATGAGGGAGAAGGGGATCCCGAAAAAGCAACTACCTCCCCATAAATACATAGTCCCAAACAATAACCAGAATAATAGGAAGGAACGCGGCATTGTATTATGAAGCTTAGTTAGTTAAAATAGGACTTCAGAGGCTATCAACCCTTCTGGATTATTAAGCCAGCACACTGTAAGTCAAGAATGGCGTCAGGACTGGAGCCCCTTTTCGAGAACTCCAGTCCCTTGCCTGAATGGGTTAACACGTATATTTATGATTAAAGGGAAGGTAGTTGCTTTGGTAGCATTCAAGGAGACTACTGCAAGACTCTTCTTCTTCTTCTTACCTCTGACCGGGTATAGGCTGTCCTAGTGTTTACTACCCTATACCCCTTTGAAAGGACATTAGCCTAACCTAACAACCTTACCTAACCTATCCTAGTATTATAGGTGGGGGCTACTGCCCCCACACCTCCGCTTTGACTTAGATTTTTGGTGTATTTGTCTGTGAAGTGGGTATTTTTCAATATGATGATAACGAAAATCCTCTATGCGGACTATATGAAGAAAAATATGGCGAATCTATTGGTGTCTATTTTCCCTAATAAATTATTTCTAATAAGGCGGATGTAGTGTCCTTGAAGATTATCGTTGCTTTTTCTGGATCCCCTTCTCCCTCATGTTTAGCAGTTTACTTTTGAGATTTTAAGACACTTCTTCCATTAGTTTGCAGATTTGACTTCTCGACAATTTCCTTGTCAATGTTTAGAAGTTTCTTGTCATTTCGGCGTCGATTTTTTTCCTGGCGAGCGATAGTGATCCTTCAATTTTAGAAGGAACTGGCCTTAGGCCGTGACATTTTTCTGCCGAAAAATGTACAAATTTATCTTGAAAGGGGATTTAGTGGGTGTTCTTTTAAACTTGGAGATCTAGCGTTTAATCTCAAAATTACATTATTTAATAAATACAAACCAAAAAAAAAAAAAAACAAGCACAACCTCTGTAACCCTTTATGTACCGGCGACGTCTTTTTAAGTTCATTCTAGCTATATGCAGCTTAAAAGGATCAATGGTAGTAAAAAGGGTCAATATTTACGAGTCGCACCACAGCTGGGATCTCATTTATAATGGTAGTTTTGGGTTCCTATCATTCTATGCTTCATTGCTATATACTTTTTATCCACGGGAAAAAAAAAAAAAAAAAAATGCATTAACCTAACCAAAAAAAACCTAACCTAACCTAACCTAAATGTATGTGGGGGCTATTAGGTTAGGTTAGTTTAGGTTAGGTTAGGTTTTTTGGTTAGGTTAATGCTAAAAAAAAAAAAATTAAGCCATGAAAAAAACAAAATTCCCGTGGATAAAAAGTATATAGCAATGAAGCATAGAATGATAGGAACCCAAAACTACCATTAGAAATGAGATCCCAGCTGTGGTGGGACTCGTAAATATTGACCGTAAAAACACTCCGTACAGGAGTGTTCGAAACCTGTTAATTGACGGAGGCCCTTTTATAACTGAATCAAAACATCTTATACCAACCAGCATAACATAATAAAGATGGCACTGGTACTGAATTGATTAAATCCCCAACCGGTATCCCGTTGCCTATACCCTGTTTGAAATAAGTAGGGAAACAACTCTTGTACATTAAACTCTATAACTCTAAGACGACTAGAGTAATCAAGGCTTGGAACAAACTCACTCAACCATTTTTACGGCCATAGATACTTCTTAAGCTTCACAAAATCGTCTAAATATTGCTAGAATCAAATTAAAAATACGTTTCCGGTACAGAATGGATTGAACTTATAGGGCGGCTAAGGGTAGGACAGTTGTACCACTTAACTACCCTATCACTGGTTTAAAATTAACAAATAACATAAACCATGGTATGGTTCCTAATGCTATCTTCGCCCTTCAATAGTATATAAGAGTACAGTCTATTAACAATCTCAAACTTACCATAAAGATATGGTCACAAATAATTAACACCATATCCTGCTGCCGAGAACTACCACCGCACACACACAAACAAGCACGTCCTCTCTCCCTGGCTCTGTTCACTGGTTTGAGCACGGAGGAAGTCAACTCCACACTAAAATTGCGAAAGCATTACATGCACGCCATCTATTGGCCAAGCTAGTTGATAAGTGAATGGGATTACAATAACTTTTAAAGAAAAAGTATGGATAATGTTCAAGGACACTATATCCGCCTTATTAGAAAAAAATTATTAGGGAAAATAGGCACCAACAGATTCGCCATATTTGTCTCCATATAGTCCGCATGGAGGATTTTCGTTATTGACAAATTGAAAAAATACCCTTTTCACAGAAAAATAAACCAAAAATCTGTCAAAGATGTCAAATAGCGGGGGTGTGGGGGCGGCAGCCCCCACCCATAATACTAGGATAGGTTAGGTAAGGTTGTTAGGTTAGGCTAATATCCTTTCAAAGGGGTATAGGCTAGTAAACACTAGGATAGCTTATACCCGGTCAGAGGTAAGAAGAAGAAGAGTCCGATGTAGTCTCCTTGAATGCTACCAAAGTATGTAGGGTAAAATAATATAATTTATTAATTTCACTCCCAACACAAAACACTTCCCAATGAAATGAATGACTATGATGAAATGATGTATTAACTTAACCATCCTTTAGGGAGCTATGCAGGTATATTGAATGGCAGATCTGTGGTGCATATTATTATACTTTATCTTTGTATATTGTGTTCAGTTTTCATTATGATTGATAACCAAAAGTCTCACTAATATTATCCTTGGGGTAATTGGAATGTAATACATTATGTAATGCCCCTTAACAACATGCAATTAAATAAAACTATGAAAATTGGGCACATCAATGTTTTACACATTTATACATGTAAATGGCTGTAATGCACAATAACTTAGGTTTATCTGATAATATTAACTGTATTTCCTCTGACCTCTCTGTCGGAATAAGTTAACATTTTGCAGTAACCTAATCACACACAGCTCTTACGTGCAGATTCGTAAGAAATTGGTCTCAGAGAATTACCCTTATTGATATTATCTATATAAACACCTATTCCGGTGTACACTATTGCAAGTGACATTTAAAATTGTATAACAGTGGTATATTTATTTAATTATCTATAATAGTCGATGAATAAGAGAGAAATAAGCATGACAACATTAAATGCAAACAGGTGTCCGGTAACAATTATATAGTTTGGATTGTAACCAATACACAATACAATACTACTATACATAATTTGTTTCCATGCGAACATATAATAACTCCCTTAGCAGCTGATTGTTCCATACTTATGGGATGAAATGGATTTGTAGGTCACAGGCAGTTCGTCTATTTTTCCCGCATACCACAGAGCGGTGGCCAACGTTTGGGACCATGTTTGTTTATTCCGCCACACCCCCTCACATCGTTCCTGTCATTTGTTGTAAACAGACAGACGACACGCCGGTGATCACAGGACTATCTATTGACCAAGCTATGTCATTATCATGGTTTCATAATCCTCCATAAGGGTTAACACTCCGTATATTCTTTCCTCCGTGATCCCGACCCTCTCCATGCACCAAATTCTGAGCATTCACCTGACTGTCACTAGCTACCAAGGACACAGGCAGTGCACTCTGGGGTGCCTTCCACGACGGCCAATTAGGTTTTATGTGGAAAACCTGTTGGCAAAATAAAACATACCACTTGTTTAGGGCCTGCTTGTGGTGTCTTAGTTGGTTTTGACTTCTCCCCTGCAACAACCCGTTTAGGCTGAATAATGGTAGTACCTGAGGATGCGGCACCCTGTGCAGGTCTGTCTTTCCCTTGCGTTGGTGCAGTGCCAGCACACACTGCAGTACCCCTAGTGGCCAGAACTCGGTAATCGGCCTAAACAGCTGCCTCCTTCAATTTAGTAAAGCTTTTCTTCACGAATTTTGCTGCTACTTTCTTTCTCTGTGTTGTTTGTAAAATGCTCCACCAGGATTAATCCTTTAACTACCCCTACTGTCGTTGCATTCTGACTCCGTAACCATTTATAAAGGGTATATCTCTCAGGTACTTCGCATACTCAACATGGGTGTCACCATACTTCTTTCTAGCCCCCCGAAACATGAGGCGGTAAGCTTCCATCCTCAGCGCATAGTATTTTTAAATGACCATCTTAAACTACGGTTTACCTTGTGACACTGATATTCAGGCCAAAAAAAAATAAAAAAAATAAAATACAAATAATAATTACGTCTGTCGTATACACAGACGTACAATACAAAATATATACACAATTTACATCAATCCTATAGCTACATCCTATTGTATTTCTGGTACCAGCTAAATAAAGACATCTACAGCTTGAACCTACTTATACCGACGAAATTCGCCAGTGCTCAAATTACTTGTGCATACACCTTTAACAGTCTTAATATCGTATTGGTTAGTGCTGGAATTTCGGTGTGAGTATCCTAGGTTCGAATCCTTGGAGTACCACATGTATTCATTAGTTTCATTGATTTCATTACTTGGGTTTATTTGGAAGTTAAATAATGGGTTGGTGATAATATGAATTACGTTGTACAGTCACTTATAACATTTCGTGGAACCCCTCCCCCCCTATGTTCTTCTTTATGCAATTATAACTACCTGGATTATTTTTGTGGATGGAACTTTTTTTTCAATAAATAGTATATATAGTTTTGTAGTTGACGTTTAGAATTCGTTTCCAGAAATATACATTTATAATTAGAAATAGGTGAGATCCACGAATTTTTGTGAGAGACTGTACTACTTGCCCACTCTTCGTCTAATGACCCTAACTGGCCCTGCATTACGTTAACTGTTATTTCCTGTTGTCAGTGTTATATCCTGTTCCCGGAGCTTCTGTTGCCTGCTTCACGGTCCCAGCCTTTCATTGGGATTAAAGTTTGGCCAATTAACTCCTTCATGAAACTTTATCCTCTTTATTCTGGATATCACTAGACGATTGTTTTCAGTTTGAGAAGGGTGTGAGGAAGTCAAACGGTTACTTGAGATTGTGTAAAGATCCTTCATAAGTTGAGTAGTATTGGTTATGGTTAATTAGAAGGGGGAGGTAGTTGTTTTTTCTCCCTCGTGTTTAGTCACATTATCTTTGAGATAATATGAAGTTTGCTCCATTAGTTTGGCGATTTTAAGACGTTTTGTCTCATTTCCTTGTCGATTTACAGACCTTTCATGCCATTTAGGTGTCAATTTGTAAATTTGTCGGTAGAGAAATTACAGGAACAATTTGACACCTAAATGGTACAAAAGTTCTTAATATTGACAAAGAAATGGAGCGTATAATTTTAAAATCGCCAAGTTAATGGGCCAAACGTCTTCAAATCTAATACAAAAATAATGAGGCTAAACACGAGGGAGAAGGGGGCCACAAAATCCCCCCATAAACATTATCGTCATAAGCCTTAGAGCAGTAGTTAAACCAGCCTAGTATACAGGGGTTATTGCATATACTGTACAACCCCAGATGGGAAGGGACAACAGAAAATCAATTAAACTCCAGCTGTGTGTGTGTTTGTATGTGTGTGTGTGTGTGTGTGTGTGTGTGTGTGTGTGTGTGTGTGTGTGTGTGTGTGTGTGTGTGTGTGTGTGTGTGTGTGTGTGTGTGTGTGTGGGTAGGGTATATTTAAAATAATACAGAAAACATAAATGTGAAAGAAAACTAAGGACAGAGATTTTGTGCTCTGGAATAATAATGGAGAAAGTTTAAACAGTTCTCAAAGTACAATAGTTATGCACAGAAACTGAAAACTGGGGACTTTTTTTGCGTTTTGTGTTTAATGTTAGTGGTAGTGGAGGGAGTGGTGGTGAGGGGGTGGTGGTATTGGTAGTGGTGGTGGGGTGGTAGTAGTTTACGAAATGGTGTGGTAGTGGTGGTGTAGGAAATGGTGGTATAGGTAGTGGTGGTGAAGTGGTAGTAGTGAACGAAATGTTGTGGTGGTGGTGGTGGTGGTGGTGTAGGTAGTGGTGGTGAGGTGGTAGTGGTGGTGATGACAGTAGTGAAGGTAGTGGTGGTGGTAGTGGTGGTGGTGAGGGGGTGGTGGTGTAGGTAGTGGTGGTAAGGTGGTAGTGGTGGTGATGACAGTAGTGAAGGTAGTGGTGGTGGTAGTGGTGGTGATGGGGTGGTGGTGTAGGTAGTGGTGGTAAGGTGGTAGTGGTGGTGAACAGTAGTGAAGGTTGTGGTGGTGGTGGTGGTGAGGGGGTGGTGGTGTAGGTAGTGGTGGTGAGGTGGTAGTGGTGGTGATGACAGTAGTGAAGGTAGTGGTGGTGGTAGTATACTGTAGGTGTACGTGATGAGTTTGGTGGTATAGCCTGGGTGTTTTTCAGCTGATGTTAACTTGAACCCCTTAGCAACTGATATATCGAGACTTAATGGACATACATGAAACTACTAAGTCGCTGCGTCATATAAATACCAAACCTTTATTAATAACAGCATAAATGGGTATAAAATCTCGGAAATAGCAGAGAGTAATCACCATAGGAACCTTTTGATTTACCCTTAGCTTAAAGTAAACAATAGTAGAGGAGGTATTAGTTCGCTAGTGGAGGTGGTGTTGGTATACCCTGTTCCAAGAAGGTAGACCAGACATCTTAAACCCTAACCCCTATAACTCAAGAAGGGCTAATAGTTAGGTAGTGGAGGTGATTATATTTTAAGGGGGTAAGACTTGATTTTTCTGGACCCCCTTCTCCCTCGTGTTTAGGATATTAGCTTTGAGATTTTAAGACGTTCAGTCCATTAGTTTGGCGAGTTTATCACCTTTCGTCCCATTTGGTTGTCAATTTTAATACCTTTCGTGCAATTTAGGTGTCGATCTTTCCCTGGCGAGCGATAGCGAGCCTGTAATTTTTAAAGGATCCTGCCTTCGACCAGGACATTTTTCTACCGAAAAATGTACAAATTTATCTTGAAGGGGGGTGGGGGGGGGGGTCCAGGGGGTGTTGTTCTAATGTTGGAGGTCTAGCAAGAATATTAATAGATATATAAATAAATAAATGAATATACCCAAACCAGCCACTTTCCCCTTATGGTGATAGTTGTTGTTATTGTTGTTGGTAGTGATACAGACGGGTGGTGTGGTAGAGGTGGTGGTATTGTTGGTGGTGATGGTAGTACCACATGGGAATTGTAACCAAAGGTTTTGGTGGTAGGGGTCATGTTGAGCATTTGTGCTGGAGGAAGTATTGGTTTTGTTGATGATGGTAAAGGTTATGGATGTTGGGGGTGGATTTCAAGAGATAGAATGCGAAAACACGTAACAGACTAAGCATATTATACATTGATATCAAAACAATAACATACGAATTGTAGGCGTGGAAGAAAGCGTCTGGAGGACATGGAAGGTGAGTACAGGGACACGAGATGCAGATGCTGAAGGACAAGATGGAATTAAACGGCATTAAGGGTGGGGATTCTGGACCCCCTTCACTCTCATGCTTAGCCCCATTAGTTTCAGATTTTAAGATGTTCGACCTATTAGTTTGGTGATTTTAAGACCTGTTGCCCCATTGCATTGCCAACATTAAGACCTTTCGTGCCATTTACTAGTGTTGAGTTTTTCCTGGCGAGAGACAGCGAGCCTGTGACTTAGGAAGAACCGGCCTCTGGCCGGGGCATTTTTCTACCGAATAATGTAAAATTTATCTAGAAGGGGGATCTTGGGGATATTTGCTTAAGCGCTTGATTGCGGTTTCGGGAGGAAACTAAAAGCAATTGTAAATATATATATATATATATATATATATATATATATATATATATATATATATATATATATATATATATATATATATATATATCAACCAATAAATAAACCCTACCACAGGATTAGAGCTGCGGATCACCCCCTGTAGGGTCAGCCACCGAAGCTACGTACCATCCTAGCAAAATTCACCGACTTAAGTGATCGTTTTTTTAACACGCTGAAGCTTTGCTGAGTTCGAAAATACAAATATATTTACCAATGAGGGTTTGGATGAAGCTTCTGTCCAGGCCTAAAGACCAACTACCACAATTGAGGAAAGCTAGTTAGTTAGTTAAAATAGGACTTCAGAGGCTATCAACCCTTCTGGATTATGAAGCCAGCACACTGTAATTCAAAAATAGCATCAGGACTGGAATTATTGCCTCCACGACATTGAACTCTGGGACAAAAGTGGTTCGCAGAACAAAATATAACAAAGTGCCCGATACACTTTCCAAAGTGCCCGATACACTTTCCAAAGGTAAATATAATTATAAGAACGTTTTAATAATCTATTTTTATTAATTTCACTCCAACACCAAACACTTCCCAATAAAATTAATTAAAACAAGCATGTGATCCACCAGAATTCGAACCCGGGTTACCAAATACAGATTTTAAACACCAATCATTACTATAACAAATACTATAAATAGTTCAAATACGTTTATCAAAAAATAGAAGTAAACAAATTTCTTCATCACAATCATCGACATACTCAGATGGGCATAGATACTACTATGTTATGGTGTTATACAGTATAAACAAGACCCAAGTAGATATGAAACACCACACATGTAGAAGACAGGTTTATTATGACTAAACAGATTATAGATTATCTGGCGGGTCATATATTTAGAACACATGTTAATGGACCATTAACCCATACAGTGTCGGTGACGTCCTTTTCATTATATTCTGGCAACTACTAGATGATTGTATTCAGCTTAGGAAGGACGTCTACCAATTAAAACACTACAGACAATCGTAATTAATCCTTTTAACAACCATATATCCTTCCTAAGCTTCATATAATAATATAAGTGTAGCTGAAATGTATAAAAAAGGCGTCACTGGCACTGGAAGGGTTAACCCGTTCAGTAACAGTGGCGTCCTTTTCATCATATTCTGGCAACTATTAGAAGATTTTATTCAGCTTATGAAGGATCTCTGGCAGTAATAATGCTTCAAACTATCTCAACCAACCCTTTTAACAACCAAAGATCCTTCCTAAGCTGCATAATATCGTCTGACTATAGCTAGACTAAAATATAACACATCGCTGGTACTGCAAGGGTTAACTAACAAAATGATAACTTAGATATGGCCGTATATAAACCGGAATTCAACACAGAGAAACACAAGGAGACATGCCATTATAAACATTGCCGGAGTGGGATAGAGCAAGGCAACAGCTGAGCGAGCCGAGTAGAAAAGTTGGGAAAGGCCTTTGTTCTGTAGTGGAATAACTCGGCCTGCTGCTGTTGTTGTTGTTGTTGTTGCTGTTGGTGGTGGTGGAGGCATAGGCAGAGTTGGTGGTTTAGTTGTTATTAGTGGTGGCTCTGTTTGTTAACCCCTTCTGTACCGGTGAAGTATTTTTTATTTTGTTTTGGCTAATACTTATCGATTGTATTCACTTTAGGAAGGATCTCTAGCAATTTTAAGGCTTCGAACTATCTCAATCAACCCTTTTAACTGCCACAGATCCTTCCTAAGCAGCAACAATTCGTCTAAATATTGCTAACATAAATGATAACAGATGTCGCTGGAACAGAAACGTTTTAGTGGTGGTGGTTCGTAGGCTTGGTAATCATACCATTGTTGAATTATTATAATGACAATATTATATTTTATTTATTTTAATAAAGTTTGTAGATATTGATGCAACCTAACCAGTAGCATTAAAAGAAAAGCTTAAGCAAGAAGCATAGATATATTACATGTTAGATTCGATCATTATTATAGGATTTATTATATTCAACTCTCGTATAATTTTAAGGTGTTTTACTTACAGTGTCTACGTATTTAAGCGTGGGACTGTACAATCTCAAGGGATATTCATTGCAACTTCCTGTACTTCCTCCCTTCTAGTTTTTACCAAGTCAGACTTCTTTCTCACGCCCTTTAACCCTTAAAGAGCGGCGCCCGGCTATAGTCGCATGCAATTTTGAGCACGTAATGTGCTCTGAGAGAGAGCGAGCGGTGGGAGGAGCGTAGGTTACCTCATGACCGCTCGCCACGGTGGCCGTGGAGCTACTGAGATGTACTGCACCCTACTCCACCCTCCTTTACTCGTTTCACACGTAATAATGTAAGGAAATGACCGTATTTTACCGATTTTGCCCTTCGGTTGCACGATCGTTGCAAGACAACCAGTGATCGTAGAAGGATGGTTCTGGTGTCATTGGAAAACTGAATTAACGCCCTTTCAGGGATACATACTTGTATTACACTCTGGCTCTTGTTTATGCATGAAAAAGAGCACGGAAACAACCCCATTTATGGTAAAAAAAAAACGCTGGGCGGCACAGTCAAATATACCGCCTAGGCTGCTCGTTGAGTGTTAAGCTCACTCGCACTTTTGGTTGTCACCCAGGCTCCGTATACGTGAATCCGAAGTGTAGATCACATGTTAGCAGTGTGCATGGAGGTGTGTAGTGAAGGTAGGAGAGGTTTAATACTACACTTAGACACAAACTATGGGGGCGATCACAACCCAAAGAGATTTCCTCTCAACATAGGGAAATTCTCATTGTACTATTTAAATTACTTTGTTTGAATAAATATACGTGGTTTTGGATACAGAGACCTTTTCCTTTACCTATAAGTATCAATATTATATTTATATAGTATAAGGTGGTGACGGCGATTACCTATCTATCTTATCTATCAATCAACGAGCAGAGCTGGACGCAGAACAGTGAATCTACCAGTATACTTCAATCAACATAAAACTACATTGCACCATACAATAACCTATATAGGAACGTACTACAAACGTCTTCCTAGCATGGTTAATCCCTTCCGAACATTGGCACAAAACGTAATTTGTTACATGATAACAGTGGTGTCAAAAGCCATTTGTTACAGATATATATATATGTACAATATTTCAAATAACTAAATGTGTGCAGTAGATAGACATATAAGTAGTTATATAATATGCAAGGAAATGAAGGGACTGAAGTTCTCGAAAAGGGGCTTCAGTCCTGACACTATTCTTGACTTCCAGTGTGCTGGCTTAATAATCCAATAGGGTTGATTGCCTCTGAAGTCCTATTTTAACCAAATGAAAGTAAATATATATACATTGAGTTATAATCAATTATAAACTGTTGTATATGATAATGAATAGATGAATTAATTAATTAGGATAGATAATTAGATAGACTCAGACTCAAACACAATTAACTGTTTACATATATACAATAGAGATACATTATCGCATTCTAGGTTCATGGTTTTGTACAAACATAATGTTTGACTTGATAACATTAATATCATTAGTTCTCAAATATGATACGTTGTATTCATGTAATTGGATATGGTTAACTTCCTTTGTTAATGATAAGTAATCATCAATGTTAAACAAATATTTCTGTAAAAACCTACATATATAACTTACATAGATAAATAGATGGATAGATAAATATGTATATAGATAGATAGACAGACAGGTATAATAAGACAAGCTTTGACGAACCATATTAATATAACTATTAATGCACAACAAATATGAAATTTATCTACTATAGTTACTTACTAATTGATCTACTATAGTTACTTACTAATTGATATACTATAGTTACTTACTAATTGATCTACTATAGTTACTTACTAATTGATCTACTATAGTTACTTACTAATGAACTGATCTATGTATTTATGCCATGGAAGGTAGCTTACTTTTCAGTATCATGTGTCATCCTTAGCTTAAGTACCAATGAATATAATGATGTACTCACTTTTGTTGACAGCCTACATATATACAGTATATTATTTGTATTGTTATGGGTTTGTGGAAAGCCCGTCAATAAAGAGTGATATATCGCCTCCATCTACCTCCTTATGGACCAAGGGAACAACATTATTAAGTCGGTGGAGGGCCAGAAGTCTGAGAGTCGACCCTATAAATAACCTCTCTCCCTCTCCGTCTCTCTCTCTTCTCTCTCTCTTCTCTCTCTCTCTCTCTCTCTCTCTCTCTCTCTCTCTCTCTCTCTCTCTTTTTTAGCAGAGTATTCACTTCCCGGTTATGTAATATTTGAGAAAAGCCGAATTAATAGAAATGGAGGTGGAGTTTTATTTTGTATCAAAGAAAGTCTTAACCCTACCCTCTTGTCAAAACCTCAAATTGTGAACGTCGACACATCCTTTGTGCTAATAAAGAATAATAAAGGTATAAAAATAATACTTGCACTAATATACAGACCTCCAGCTCAATCAGTGCAAACTGACCGAGAAATTTATGAGCAAATTGCAGACTTAAGTAACTCGCATGATACCGTAATTTTTGGCGACTTCAATTTACCTGTGACCAAGTGGGGAGATAGTATTACTTCACACTCTGGACGAGACCTGTATACAAATTTGCAAGAGAGTTCGCTATATCAATTTGTTAGATCTCCAACCCGTGGAAATAATGTCCTTGACCTTGTACTTTCAACAAAAGAAGAATTGATAAAGAATTTGAATGTCGGTGATGAATTCAGTAACAGCGACCATCGTACGATAACTTTCAGTTTAAAGTTTACTAGTAACGAACAAAATAGCAGCATCGAAAAAGTCCCTAATTTCAAGCAAGCAAACTTTCGTAAACTTAGAGCAATGTTTAAAGAAACTGACTGGAGCTTTTTAATTAACAATAACGACATAAATACATCTTGGGAATCATTCGCAAACACTTACCTAAAAGCAGTGCAAGACTGCATACCATTGAAAATACGGCGTACAGGCCATAATGACAAGCCCAAATGGTGGAATAAAGATATTTCAAACTGTCTGCTTGCTAAAAAGTCTGCTAATGATAGATTAAAATCCTCACAAAATGACGAAGAACGGGTGAAATTTGTAGAACTACAACGCAAAGCCAAAAGGTTAATTAAGCAAAGTAAAAAGACCCTGGAGTTACATGTTGCGAATCAAAGTAAAACAACCCCAAAAGAATTCTATAGTTATATCAGAAAGAAGAGAGTAGTTACTTCAACTGTAGGACCGTTAGTCGATGAAAATGGAGAATATACCAAAGACGAAGTACAAATGAGTAATGCCCTCAATACCTTCTTTGCATCAGTTTTTACAACAGAAAACCTCATTGATATCCCTACAGCATCGCCGATTCAGATAGATAATTCGGATGTTCTAAGCAATATCACCGTTACAGAGAGAGAAGTATTGAATTGTTTAGATAAACTCAAGGTAAATAAAACGCCCGGACCTGATACAATCTCACCTAGAGTTCTAAAGGAAGCTAAGGATGAACTCTCCAAACCACTGACATTGCTATTTAATAAATCCTTGCAGTCTGGAACTATGCCTGATCAGTGGAAGCTAGCTAACGTAACACCGATTTTCAAAAAAGGCAGCAAATCCCTACCCAGTAACTATCGTCCAATTAGCTTAACCTCAGTTGTATGTAAAATGCTAGAAACGCTCATAAGAGACAGACTCGTAAATCACTTAGAGGAAAATAACATACTTAAAGATACTCAACACGGCTTTCGTAGCAAACGTTCCTGCTTAACAAATCTCTTAGACTTCTTCCACGATATCCTCAATATCTATGATGAGAGTAAAGCTGTAGATATTATATACCTTGATTTTCAAAAGGCCTTTGACAAAGTTCCCCACAAACGTTTACTGCTATAACTAAAAGCGCATGGAATACAAGACGGTGTGTTGAAATAGATAGAAAATTGGCTCTGCGACAGAAAGCAAAGAGTAGTCATAACGGTAAGGCATCTAACTGGACCAATGTAAGTAGCGGGGTACCCCAGGGATCGGTACTAGGACCAATTCTCTTTCTAATTTACATCAACGACATAGATGAGGGTCTCACCTGTACAATCTCAAAATTTGCTGACGATACAAAAATTGCAAATAGCGTACTCTCAAAAGAACAAGTTGACGATATGCAACACAATCTAGATAAGTTGTCACGTTGGGCCCAAATTTGGCAAATGAGTTTCAATGCGGATAAATGTAAAGTACTACATATCGGATACCAAAATGAGAAAGCAAACTATTCGATGAATGGCACTCAGCTCAAGAATATAAACAGAGAAACAGATCTGGGAGTAACAATATCAAGTAACCTAAAACCGAGTCAACAATGTTCAGAAGTTGTTAAGAAAGCAAACAAAATAATTGGCTTTATAGGCAGGTCATTTGAGCATAAATCCAAAGAAGTAATTCTAACCCTTTACAATTCCTTAGTCCGCCCTCTTCTGGAATACTGCGTTCAATTCTGGTGCCTTATTACCAAAAAGATATAGACAAGCTAGAACGAGTTCAACGTAGAGTTACTAAAATGATACCTAGCCTAAAGAACAAACCATACGAGGAGCAGCGTCTTAGATAATTAAATCTATTTCCTTTATCCCAGCGCAGATTAAGAGGCGACTTAATTCAAGTGTTCAAAATCATCAAAGGCATCGACAATATGAACTGTAGTAAGTACTTCACTATCGACCAATCTAATTACACGCAAGGAAACGGGTGCAAGATTATCGGCAAATCTTTTAACTCAGAAGAATCTAAGAATTTCTTCTTCAATCTAGTTGTCAACTTGTGGAATGGGCTTCCCCGAGACGTTATAGACTGCAGCACCGTTGATTCATTTAAACTTCGCCTAGACAAATATCTTGCATCAAACCCGCGACTGACTGCGTTTGTAAATTAATAACTTTATTTTATCCCCCCCCCTCAGTTACTAACCCATCTGTCCCTTACTACCTTCCTATTCCTGCCACGCACATTAGTTCCTAGGCAGTAGTTCCCTTTCCAATGTTCCCTTACCCATTTTAAACCACTGTTTGGACAATTGATCCTCAGTGGTTTGGAGGACAAGCAGCCTAGAAGGGTCACCATAACTGTTGTTGCTTGATTTCCTTTGTACTCCATTGTACTCTCTCTCTCTCTCTATGTACAGTGATCTTTCAGCTTTAATTTTAACAATATTGCGTTCCTTATCTCTCGGTACTTCATCTAGAACAAGTCTGGTAAATGCTAAACTGTTATGTCATTCAATTATGTCCTTGTGCTACAGTATTTTTGTGTCTGTGTGGATGAAGGAGACAAAAGGCAATGCTGCCTGTGAAGAGTGCCTCCCCCAGATTTGAAAGAGTGACAAGGTCAAAATCAAGGTATGTTCGAGCCAAAATACCTGGACACACAAAGTTTGAAGCAATTTAAGTCATAGGATGAGGGAAAGATGGATTCAGGGAGAGAGGTCAGCTGTTGAATAGAAGAAAACTTGGGAATATCGTTTCACTCTTGGGTTGGAGAATTGCACAGAGTAGAGGAGGGATTGTGTTGCAAGACGGGTGCTATGTACTCCACATAGAGAAGTTGTTATACACTGAGAGGGCTCTGAGGAACACTGATTTGTTAAATAGCGGTACAATAGCGAGAGAGATGCAACATTGCGGCAAGAGAGACAGATTGCAGAGAATCGATGAGTGGACGTGAGTTAATGAGACATAAAGGCTTTCTTTTCTACTTTTTCTAGAAGTGCTGTGAGAGGATCCTCCCCACACATGCGAACAATACTCAATATATTACCAAACTGTGCCCCTGTACAGAGCAAGAACTCCCTGAGGCGGTTGAGCACACCCAACTTCTGGGTAGCTGTTTTTAGCAAGAATGGTAATATGGTCTTTCCAAGAGAGATCAGAAGAAAAAGAAACACTAAGAGAGAAGATGAAGGGTTGATTTGTGTATATTTGAAGTATAGGGGATTAACCTGTGGGAGTTCTTGACGGGCAGATAAATGGAGAAATTGTGTTTTGAAATCATTGCAAGTAACAAGATATTCTCTACACCAGTTCAAAATGGTTGATAGCCTGATAGGTCAGAAGATAAGTGTTCTATGTCCTTATCACATGAGTTTGTGAGTGATTGCTTGCTAGGGCGTTCCAAAAAAAAATTAAGCGAGTAGTGTATGGTAGAGTCATCAGCATATGAATGGATAGGATTGGAAGTACAGTTGAAAAGATTATTAATGAATACTAGAAAGAGAACTGGAGATAGAACAAAACACTGAGGAACACCAGAGTTGATAGGTTGCAATAGTGAACGATGGACGTCCACAGCCGCAATTATGGAACGGCAAGAAAGGAAATTAGAGATAAAGGTACAGATGGAGGGATAGAAACCGAAGGAGGGTAATTTAGAAATTAATTTATTTGTGCCAGACTATAGAAGACCTTCGATATGTCTAGCACAACAGAAAAGGTCTCACCAAAGTCCTATAAGGAGGATGACAAAGAGTTAGGAAGATATGAAAGAAGATCACCAGTAGAGCAATTCCTAAGGCAACCATACTGGCGATCTGTGAGTAGATTATGAAAAGAAAAATGCTTAAGAAATTTTGAAGTAAGAATAGTTTTAAAAACTTTGGAGATGCAAGAAATGAGAGCAATTGGACGATAGTTGGAGAGCTGAGAGCGGTCACCCTCCTTTGGGACAGGTTGAATGAGAGCAAACTTTCAGCAAGAAGGGAAGATGTTAGAGGAGAGACAGAGATGGAGGAGTTTGCCTAGGGAGCGAGTAAGCACGGAAGCACAGTTTTTCAGCACAACAGGATGAATACCGCTTGGACCGTACGCCTTCTTAGTATTAAGCCCAGAGAGGGTAGAAAGTACAGTTTTAGAAGACATTAGGATATTAGGCATAAGAAGGAGAGAGGGGGGTGGAGAGGGAGAAATAGCACTGGAATCATTCAAGGGCCAATGTCGGGCTGATCTCTGAAGCGATCCGGGATGCGGGTGGGTTGCTCTACTGTAGGTCACTTAGGATAGAAAAAATGTAGGCTTGTTCACCAAGTTGGTCGGTAGCAAGAGAGGAGAGCCATTGGCGGTAGTTGACGTTGAAATTCTCCTCATTTCAATATGCTGACATTGTCATTTATCAGGTCACTTTGCTATAATATTATGCAGTTGACTTCTTAGTTTCAGACTATAAAGAAGATCAAACCGTAGACATCTATATCAAGCAGAAGTAATGTGTGTTTTTTTCATGTATGTTGAATTTGATTTAATACACTTACTTGTGTATTACACAAACTGAGTGCACATGCTGTGTGCAGCATGTGAGGAGGTAGGAGGTAGGAGTTAGGAGAAGAGGGAGGGGAGTGAAGGGAACAGCATGGTGGACTGAAGAGGTGAAACTAGCAGTTGAAGATAAGATGGTTAGGTAGTAGAGGGAATGAAGATTTGTAGAGACAGAGAAGGGATGGTACTTGGAGAAAAAGAGAGTGATTAAGAGATTAGTGAAGGAAATTAAGAGAAGAGTAGATGAGAAATTTGAAAGGAATTTAAGTGTAAAGTGGAGGGAATGTAAGAAACTTTTCTGGAAAGAAGTCAAGAAAGTTAGGGAGAGTAGCAAGGGTGAGAAAGATAAGAATAGGCGATTGCTAGATAAAAAAGCAAGACAGAGTCGAGAGATGGAGGGAGCACTTCAAAGAATTGTTGAACGTAAGGAATGAAACGTCAGCAAATATAGCGGGATGGGGTATGAGATGGAGGAGGAGGTGGGGATCAGGAGGTCAGAAGTGTGTGAAGACCTCAAAAGAGTGAAGATGGGGAAAGCATCAGGAATCGATGGAGTGTGTATGGAAAATGTGTAAACTAGCATGATAGAAGAGAAGTGTGCCTGCTGACTTGAAGACAGGTATAATAGCTCTCCTGTATAAGGGAGAGAGGAGTGTGTGGTAATCACCTGGGGATATGTCTTCTAAGTGTATTAGGGAAGATGTACAGTAGGGTATTGATTGAGAGAGTGAGAGCGAGAACGAAGACATGGGTAGGTGAGGAGCAGGGCGGGTTTAGGAAGGGAAGAGGGTGTGGTGTGTAGACCAGATTTTTGTCTCAAAATTTGTTGTGGAGAAATATCTGGAGAAGGGACAAAAGTTATATGCTGCCTTTATGGACTTGGAGAAGGTCTACGTCAGAGTTAATAGAGAAGGTCTGTGGAAAGTATTGAGTATATACAGAGTATTTGGCAAGTTGTTGCAAACAATGAAGAACAAATATGAGGGTGCTAGGGCGGCAGTATGTGTGAAGAATGAACAGAGCGAGTTCTTTGATTTGAATGTTGATTGAACCAATGGTGTTTGATGTCTCCATGGTTGTTCAATATTATATATATATATATATATATATATATATATATATATATATATATATATATATATATATATATATACCGGTATATATGGATAGAGTCATAAAAGAAATCCAAGGAAGAGCAGTGGATGTTGGTGTACCGCTGATAAGGGAAGGAAATAAGAGGAAGTTGCCTGTTCTACTGTTCACTTACAATACAATTCTGATGAGTTATAGTGAGTGGGAGTTGCAGGGTCTGGTAAATATATTTGGAACAGTGTGTGCAAAATGGTATCTAAAGGTAAATGTGAGGAAGAGTAAGGTTATGGTCTTTGAAAGGGGTGCAGTCACAAAGTGTGAGGTGAGGTTGAACGGTCAGGTTATGGATAATGGCAGCTCATTTAAGTATTTAAGTTAAGTAGTGTGTTGAATAAAGATAGGAGTATGAAGGAAGAAGTGCAAGAGAGTGTAACAGGGGAAGAAGGTTGTAGGAACGCTGAAAGCAGTAACAAGAAATAGGGTGGTCAGCATTGAAGTACAGAAGACCTTGCATGATAGTGTGGTAATCATGACATTGACGTACGGGAGTAAAGCATGGACGTTGTTGGAGAGATACATATCAACAGCAGCGAGAGGGGTGGGAATGAGTTACTTAAGAAGCACGTGTAGAGCTACATGAAGGGATAAACAGACGAATGAGGAAGTATGAGAGCAGTATGGTGTGGATGTAGATGTGATTGAAAGTGTGAAAAGGAACACCTTGAGATGGTTCGGCCATGTGGAATGGATGAGAAGCGAAAGAATATACTAATGTACAAGAGTGAGGTGGAAGGACTGTTACGACCGGCACTACGAAATAAACAAGGGCACTCAATATTGGACTAGATGATAGGCTATATCTGCAACAACGGTACGCTAATTCCAAACCCTCGAACTATTTCGCCGGCGAACAAAACACTCAAACCCTCCAGAGTTAATCTCCTGGATAACGGGGTATCAATTAACTGGGTTTTAGTGCACTTCTACAAAGGCTTTCCGGTGACGGCAAAGCCTACTCTCAAAAAGGAGTACTTACGTTAATACTAGTGAGCAACTTCTCTTGGCGCTTAGGAACAAGAGTTTGCAACTTATCTTGAAGAATAATGCTCTTAAGTAATAAAAATGCTTGAATAAACTATAACAAGATTAAATAAAGAAATATATGCTTACGTTAACTTTAGTGTGAGTCTGTACTCAACACTAAACTCTACAATGCTCTATGAAAACACTGGAAGTCTAGTCCTACAGCAATCAGATATGGAATCTTCTGAAAAGGTCTGATGCTCTAAGATGCTCGTTAATACAGAACATAAATAAATGCAGGGGCAGGACACCAAAGCGTGTATCTTAAATACACCAATAAGTAGGATACATATATAACAAGGGAGTGCAACAACTCTGTGACAGCACTAATAATAACCACTCAGGAACAGTACTTCCGTAGCCAACGTAATAGCCAAACTGGGTTGTGCACTATGCATCAACCTTGGCTAAAATAAAGCGTGAATAATTCCTAAAGCATACACAATTAAAGTTAATAAGTACAATGCTGTCTTTCTCACTAATAAAGTCTAGCAGTGGCATCAAAGGTACTAAGAAGCTAGGCAGAGCGCAAGCACGCTCGTAGCCTACTGCCTCCCCTTGAACAGATTTCCCTTATGTTACATTAAGTGACTTGGAGGCTCTCTTGGTAAGTCCAGATCTCTAGTATCTGGTCTTACCCTGGCGCTCCACAAAGGTCAACAAAATGAGGTAGCAATCATACAGGTAAGAGTAGGCAAAAGCCCTTTACCGGTATACTGCTACACTCGCAAAGGAAAATATGCACAAGGGTTACAGGCTAGCTAGCTTCGTCGATGTTGTACAGGCTCTGACTTGCCACATACATAACTCAGACAACGACCAAAGATACCTTCCACTGTCTAGCATTAAATAATAAGAGAGAACAGCTCAATAATTAGAAGCAGCCCAACACTATGGTACCATTTGACTATGACTCTAATACTCCCTAAAACTAGTGCAAACATAAATGTGAGAGCTGGTGCTGGTAATACGACTGGCCGACTATGGAAGCCGTATGCAGAACCAGAAGGGACAAGTAATTGAATAAAGAGAGAAGTATGAAAACGAAGAAGCCTATGTCGGCGGACCGGGTGTCGGGGCTAGACCGGTACGGACTGCAGTGTGTGGCCACAGTCTTAGGGTTTTCCGGTACTAGCGGTATGTCGAGAAGTGAGCTGGCTGCCTGTGTGCTGGGTGGGGTGCATGGGGCTTCGGGTGGAGCGGGAGCTGGGGCACCTTCGGCCCAGCCCCCATTCCACTCGACTCCTATCATGGCGCCCCCTCGGGCTCCGGAGCCGGGTACGTTCCCGCAGGCCGATGCCCGCTGGCGGTTGGGTATGCCTCTAAGTGACTCACAGGGTGGGTCCCTGGTAGCAGCACCCCCTCCTCAGGGTTTGACTCCCGAGATGTTGTTTCAGCTCGAGCTCCCCAAACTTAAGCAGCAGGAGCGACAGGCTGAGCATGAGCTCGAGCAACGAAAGCATGAGTCTGAGCTCAAGTATAGGTATCAGGCTGAGTCTGCAAGGTATTGTGCCGATATTTATCTAGAGAAAACGCGTGTAGATGTGACGAGGAACCGGGTCGTCCAGGGGAGTCGAGCCCAGGACCAGTCCCTGTCGCATCTACTAAAGTTGGTTCCAGTGTTTGATGAGTTAGGAGTTACAGAATTTTTTCTCCGGTTCGAGAAAAAGTGCCAGGAGCACCAATGGACCGAGGAGAAGTGGGCAGCCCTTGTTTCTTCACGATTGACGGGGAAAGCACTCAAGGCGTACGATGCTTTGCCCCTAGATTCCTGTGTGAATTCCGAGTTATTGAAAGAGGCTGTCCTGAGGGCGTATGAGCTACAGCCAGAGACCTATAGGCTGAAGTTTAGGGCGGTTCCAAAAAGAAAGGAGAGTACTTTCCAGGAACACGCTAGAGAGCTGTCAGATGCATTTGAAAATTGGTTAAGGTCGGAGAAGGCAACTACTTTTGATTCAGTAAAATAACTAGTGTTGCTGGAACAGTTTTTTAAATGTACTGGCAGTGACTTGACTCTTAACCTTAAAGAAAAGCAACCGAAAATTCTGCAGAAGGCGGCTGAGCTGGCTGACCTTAGGGTGTCATTGATTCGTGGGTGCGGGTCTGCACAGAGAGCTGAGGCAGGTAACAAGGGGCGTACCACTCCACCCCCCCCCCCCGAATTAATAACACAAATTATCCATTCAAGAGTACTGTTGCCAATTATGAACCCAAGTCGAAACCCTTCCTGTTTAAGAAACGCCAGGGCTCTTCCTCACCTCAGAGGAAGTCCAAGAGTGAGGTGGAATGTTTCAAGTATCATGAGAAGGGGCATATTGCGCGCTCATGTCCAAGCACACCGCCTACAGCAGTGGTGTCACTAGTGAGAAACATCGGTGTGTCTTTGAGGTCTTCCGCGTTTGCCCGGGGTAAACAGTCAGTTGCGAAGTCATCGCCGGTGCAGAAGCAGCAGGAGGGCTCGTCACCCGTCCGAGATGCTTTTTGTGGTCATAGGGGGCAAGGCACTGTGAGGTGGGCTGGTGTGAAGCATAGGCTTGAGTTGTTGCGTGATACGGGCGCTTCCCAGACACTTGTTAAGAATTTCACTGGCAAGCCTGTTAACGTGGCTCGGGTTGTGGTGGTTCAAGGCATCAATGCTACGCGGTCTTACCCGCTGGTCAGAATGGAGCTTGAGGTGGACGGTGTGACACAGGAGTTGGATGTGGGTGTGGTGGAGAAGTTGCCAGTTGAGGGGGTCGACCTTCTCGGCAATGACTTTGCGGTGCCCACTTCCGAGGTTCCACCCTTAGTCGTTGCCAAGAGGGCGGCCGACACGAGTAGGGAGGAGCAAGAGGGGCTTGAGAGATCTCAGTCCGCTCAGGTGTCACAGCCTAGTACCCAAGTTCTAGGCCAGCGGAGGAAGGGTCTGAAGGAGAAAGTCAAGGCTGATCGGGTTCAGAGTTTGGATCCAGCGACACTCCTTGGCGACTCGGTACTTGACCCGAAGGTGAGCTCCGGAGTGGCCCCAGAACCTTTCCCCCCTAGTGACATGGTAGGGCGTGATGGCACTCCGCGACAGAGTAGTTCCCAGGTGGAGAAGAGTTGTGGGAACGGGGCTATTGAACCCGAGGACGGGGAAGCATGTCAGGTGAACCTATTAGAGGAGTTTGTGAGGCAACCGCCTGAGCAGCCTACTGTCCCTGCGTTGGTCTGCAGCGGCCAAGGTGGAGAAGGAGAGGGGGGCAGTGGGGCACAGGTGGAGGAGAGTCGGGATTGTTATGTCTCGGTGGAGCAGTGGGTGGGGGATACGAGTCAGGTGGCTGTGGAAGCGCTAGAGCACCTGCCTGAACAGCAGTGTGCAGCGCTCCAGCCCCTGATCGGTCCATACCTCACTGTTTGTGCCGAGCACCCAGGCCTCACAACTCGTGCGGTGCACGAGGTTCCACCGGCAGGTCACTTGAGTGTCAGTAAACCGTTGGCCTCGTTGTTTCAGTGGTTCAAGGTGGGCGACGAGGCTTTGGCATGGTTGTCAGGTCAGGGTCGACCCATGGCTGCTAAGGGTGGTGGTCAAAATCAGGACATTGAGCAGAAAGATTGACGAGGTTGGCTGTGGAGTGGATGCGCCCGGCCGTCGCATAGCCTCCCAATGCTGCTCTAGTAAAATGCAACAGCCCTACCATAGACCGACTGTATCTGGCCATGTCGCTGAAGGCGGTAATGCTGCGCAGGCAGATGTAGTTACAAGGAATGCGGGGGTGCACATGTACGGTATCGGCGGGGAAGCCTTAGCAATTATGAACTATGGGAGTGACTGCACAGGTGGTACAGATTGTCCCTCTTATGACCTGGCTGTTCTAGGGACGAAGGTGGAGAAGGAGGGAGACTATAGTTTAGAAGCTGTGGTCTCAGCTGGGTTGTGGGAGGGCACTAGGCATGTTGTTCTGCGAGATAAGTTGCAACCTCTTGTTCCTGAGCGACAAGAGGAGTTGTTTACTAGGCTGTGGCAGTACGTCCGCATGTTTGTTGCTTCTCCAGGCCTGATGTACGGGGTAGAATCCGACATGGAGGCTGGAGACTGTGCAAGGCTCAAGTTAATTCCCTACCGTATAAATCCTGCTCGACTGCCTGTTGTGAAAGCAGAGCTAGACGACATGTGGAAAAAGGGTCTGAGGGATAAAGGATATCGTGAGTGGTCGTTGCCAGTAACTTTGCAACCTGAGTTAAGTGGCAAGATCCGTGTGTATGTTGATTGCAAGAGTGTGGAAGCATTATCCCTTACAGACGGCTATCCATTACTCAGAGTTGACGACACCATAGACCGCTTCGGGGCTGCCTCGCTCATCACGAAGGTAGAACTAGTGAAAGGTTATTGGCAGGCCCCGTTGCCGGAAAGAGCGAAGAGAAGTGCCAGTCTTGTGATGAACTGGGCAGTTTATCAGTGTCAGGTGTTGTTGTGCTGCCGGAACACAAGTTGGATGTGTGGCATGCTAAGGGCATTGATAATGTTTTGGCTGATTGTTTGTCACGGGAGGGTTTGTTTGCAGGAGAAGCCTCGCCGTTCAGTCAGTGTGTGTTGAGAGTGGAGAAAAACTAGGCTTGCCCCTGTAGAGAAGCCGCCAAAAACAACATTAAAATTAAATAAAAAATCACATAAAAACTCTTTCTTTTGATAGTTAATTGTAAGTTGCCAATATTATAGCTAAAGTCCTAAGTTGAACCTGTCTTTCACTTAGGAGGCTGGGCTCTGTGAAGCTCGCTCAGGGAGCATAGTAGGCTAAATTATACTATTATGTTTGGGAGGGGTTATAAGATTTTCTTTATGTTGATATGTTGTTTTATGTAAGACTTGAGCTTTGAATTTCATTTCTGGTGGAGTGGCTATGTGTGACGGGTCTTGTCGGCATTCTGCCTTGTCAGATATCGTGCTCGCCTAATGTTGAGCGTCCTATATCTTGGGCGGGGTGTGACGCCTGCCAGCGTTGGCAGAATCGCCTCCCGGTAGCCACTAGCACTCGCCAGGGCAGTGAAATGGGCTACAGTCTATCTACAATGTTGTACTTTCTTTCTTGTGAATCGTCATGTCACAGGCAGTATAGAAGTGGTCTTTATTTTTGCCTGTGACAATGCACTATATTTGATATCATGAGTAGAACATGGGATGCATTGTAGTGAAGGAGAGAGAGAGAGCGAGTGAGCAGGGTGGGGGAGGTGATTGTTGCTTTTCCTCCTCCCGGAGGTTCCCGCCCGCGTGGTTCTTTCTCTCGGTTTTGATTGGCTGGTGGTTCCTGGCGCCTTCTGCAGCCCTGCTGCCTGGTGACGTAGCGGCCTGTGATTGGCTGACCACCATGCCTTTGTGTGTGATCCTAGGGGTCCCGAGGAGCTACCTTCCTCAGAGCTTGGCGTAGTGTGCTAGGTCCTACATGTCCCTTGCAATCTGTCTCCCATATAACCCACTATACTACTATCTCTCTCTCTGAACTTCTTCGTTTTCATACTTCTCTCTTTATTCAATTACTTGTCCCTTCTGGTTCTGCATACGGCTTCCATAGTCGGCCAGTCGTATTACCAGCACCAGCTCTCACATTTATGTTTGCACTAGTTTTAGGGAGTATTAGAGTCATAGTCAAATGATACCATAGTGTTGGGCTGCTTCTAATTATTGAGCTGTTCTCTCTTATTATTTAATGCTAGACAGTGGAAGGTATCTTTGGTCGTTGTCTGAGTTATGTATGTGGCAAGTCAGAGCCTGTACAACATCGACGAAGCTAGCTAGCCTGTAACCCTTGTGCATATTTTCCTTTGGGAGTGTAGCAGTATACCGGTAAAGGGTTTTTGCCTACTCTTACCTTTATGATTGCTACCTCATTTTGTTGACCTTTGTGGAGCGCCAGGGCAAGACCCAATACTAGAGATCTGGACTTACCAAGAGAGCTTCCAAGTCACTTAACGTAACATAAGGGAAATCTGTTCAAGGGGAGTCAGTAGGCTACGAGTATGCTTGCGCTCTGCCTAGCTTCTTAGTACCTTTGATGACACTGCTAGACTTTATTAGTGAGAAAGACAGCATTGTGCTTATTAACTTTAATTGTGTATGCTTTAGGAATTATTCACGCTTTATTTTAGCCAAGGTTGATGCATAGTGCACAACCCAGTTTGGCTATTACATTGGCTACGGAAGTACTGTTCCTGAGTGGTTATTATTAGTGCTGTCACAGAGTTGTTGCACTCCCTTGTTATATATATGTATCCTACTTATTGGTGTATTTAAGATACACGCTTTGGTGTCCTGCCCCTGCATTAATTTATGTTCTGTATTAACGAGCATCTTAGAGCATCAGACCTTTTCAGAAGATTCCATATCTGATTGCTGTAGGACTAGACTTCCAGTGCTTTCATAGAGCATTGTAGAGTTTAGTGTTGAGTACAGACTCACACTAAAGTTAACGTAAGCATATTTCTTTATTTAATCTTGTTATAGTTTATTCAAGCATTGTTATTACTTAAGAGCATTATTCTTCAAGATAAGTTGCAAACTCTTGTTCCTAAGCGCCAAGAGAAGTTGCTCACTAGTATTAACGTAAGTACTCCTTTTTGAGAGTAGGCTTTGCCGTCACCGGAAAGCCTTTGTAGAAGTGCACTAAAACCCAGTTAATTGATACCCCGTTATCCAGGAGATTAACTCTGGAGGGTTTAAGTGTTTTGTTCGCCGGCGAAATAGTTCGAGGGTTTGGAATTAGGGTACCGTTGTTGCAGATATAGCCTATCATCTAGTCCAATATTTAGTGCCCTTGTTTATTTCGTAGTGCCGGTCGTAACAGGAGTTAAAAAGTATATATATGAAAGTGGTGTTGGATGGGAGGAGTGGCATCAACTGACTAGAGACAGATGTGCATGGGGGCGATTAATTCGTGGCCACCCCATTGGGGATCATGTCGTCTGGCAATGGATAGATAGAGAGACAATGAATAACACACACATATCATCTCATAATTCGGCAAACATTCAAATCTCTACAGTTGAACTCCCTTATAACCTGAGAAGCACAAGTCGTCAATTACCGTCTCTGTGCTACAAGGCGTGAAGTGTAGCTCAGCCATTGTTCTCTGTGCAGGTGAGATATATCCTCTGAACTGAACAACACCAGCTGGCTGCGTTAGTTTTACACCCATTGATTGCTCCGAATTGTTCTTGGTTTGTTCTTGGTTGTTCTTTCATATTCTCTCGTTCACAAGTTGTCTCCTTGTTCACCCTGTGAGATGTTGTTAGCTCACTTTGCTTTAACTGTGGGTTCTCTCTCTCTCTCTCTCTCTCTCTCTCTCTCTCTCTCTCTCTCTCTCTCTCTCTCTCTCTCTCAATGTGGTTGGTGAAGTTGTTGTTAGCCTGGACATCTGATAATTTATATATATATATATATATATATAGAGGTCAAATCACAAATACGTGTGATCTAATTATGTAGTAAAACTCGCTAGAAAAATTGAAACAATGAACACCAAGCTTTCGTCTATTCTCTCAAGACATCGTCAGGGTAATACAAGAAAAATAGGGGAAGAGTGAGGCTTAAATACCCGTCCTAAATCATCTGTGAGTTGCTAATTAGCATACACAAACAAAAAGTGTTGCAATCCTACTGCCTTTTGCGATATATTTAGGAGCATACTTCTTTTACATGCAAAATGTACAGTATGTCTTAAAATTATATATGCCTATACAGATATGCCTAAGCATTGAAATATACTTAACCACACAATTTAATCTAATCATATATATCATTTGATACAAATCAATGAACTTAAGACAATCAGTACAATACAAAGCATAATATTTAGTATCAACGTGTACATAATAGCCTATATGAGATTATAACATGATACGTAAATACACAGTGACCTAATAAAAATACATAATAGTAATGATACAACGACATGTGTTGTAATGCAAAAGGAACACACTTATACATAAGAATATAGGAAAACTGGCAGTCTGCAGAGAGCCGATGGCCTACACAAGGCAGATCCTTTTCAAACTCTTATGTAACTTATGTAAATATGAAGATATACATATAGGTATACATATTATATATACAGATACATAAACATATACATACATATACATGCATACATTACATACATACAAATACAAATTACATATATAACATAAGAAAATGGGAGTCTGCAGAAAGCTGATTGGCCCACACAAAGCAGATTCTTCTAACACCCAACCCTAATTATAAGACCGAATTATAGGCCCAACTCACTAATACTATGAGGACTGACCTCACCAAAATGGTCAGGTCAACATAAAGAAAAAGGAGTCTGCAGAGAGGCCCCTATAGGGCCTATACGCACGACTACGGTGGTGGCAAGATCGCCGCGCGATGCCACATAGTTCAACTACGGACCCTCCCACCCCACCCCACACATTGTTATATATATATATAGATATATATATATATGGTTGGAAGCGCGCGCACATTTCCTACACGCTGATGTAGTTTACGTCGCGATTTAGAATAGTTGTCAAAAATGGCCAAAATTTTGCCTGGGGCATTGGTGGTCGTTACCATGGCAATGCATTCCTCGGGTTAAGAAATGGGTGAATGTTAAATTCATAATAAACATAATTTAAGGAAAAATTATCACTGTATTTTAACTTTTTGTCAATAACAAATAATGAATTGTGAAAATATGCTTGGGTATAAAAGTTGCAAAACTGAGGCGTTGGAGAATTATTCAGTTATTTACGACAACTGCAAAATATTCTTTCATAAATATTCCGTAATTAATTAAATGTACATTGGAATTTCGAAATAATCTCTCGTGACCTCTCGTACTCCTGGGTTCAACAAAACCAGCATCAATATTAACAACAATAGTGTTAAGTAGAATATCTTTGACATACATGTAATCCTTTTAAGGGAGTCATGATTATGTTTTGGCCTATATATTTATTTATATACAGGTATCTATATTTTAGTTTCCTCGCTGGACCTCCATCAAGCTTTAAAAAAAAAACACCCCCTTGTCATGTATTTCGAAGGAGGACTTTGGATTATAGTTTTCTATATTTATATATATATATATATTTTGTTATGTTTTTTTGAAGATTGATTTGGGTTTAGGGAGCGAAGTAAAACAACTATATATATAAACCGGTTACAATACAATATAAATGCATAACTGAAATAACGTCAGCTTAATCCCTTATGTACCGGCTTCGTCTTTTCTACTATATTCAAGTTATATTTAGACGATTTTGTGCAGCTTAGAAAGGATCTTTAGTAATTATAAGGCTTCAAACTATCTCAATCAACCCTTTAAACTATCACAGATCCCTTATAAGCTGCAAACAAAATTCTAAGTATAGCAACAATAGAATTATAAAGACGTCGCCGGTACAGAAGGGGTTAGGTAAGAGGTTACTTAGGGAGAACTTAAGGGGTAGTGCTTGGTTTTTGGTCTATGTATTTATCAATTTATGTATTTTTGAGTTTCCTCGCTAGACCTCCATCAAACTTAAAATAGCACCCCCTAGACCCTTTGCAAGATAAATTTGTACATTTTTTGGTAGAGAAATTTCCCGACCGAAGGCCGGTTCCTTCTGAAATTACAGGATCGCTATCGCTGGCCAGGAAAAAATCGACACCTAAATGGCACGAAAGGTCTTAACATTGACGAAGAATTGGGGCGAAAGGTCTTAAAATCGCCAAACTAACAGAACGAACGTCTTATAAAACCTCAAAACTAATATGCTAAACATGAGGGAGAAGGGGGTCCATAAAAAGCGAGTACTACCCCCTTAAGTGTTTACAGATCATCCCTCCTCCCAGACTCAATAATAACGCTGTGTAAACAAACAAATGACCACTTGCGAGTTTCAGGCTATAAGGAAGTTGGAGCTGTAGACATCGATAAGTAACAGAATTACCACCTAAATTGCGGTTGTAGTGCTTATATTAATACATAAAACCCAATTCAACATACTTTTCAGCAATTAGAAACTTGCATTATTAATGTATTTTTTGTTTAATATCGATGTTTATGGCTCCAACTTCCTTATAGAAAGAAACTCGAAGGTGGTTAATTGGACCCATATCCCCTCAGGTCACGTGACATATTATCCCTTTCTGTACCAGCGACGTCTTTTTAATGTTATTCTTGCTATATTTAGACGATTTTGTGCAGTTTAAGTAATAGCTGAGGTAGTAAAAAGGGCTAAGTGAGATAGTTCGAAGCCTGTTAATCGCTGGAGGCCCATTTTAACTGACGAAGATCGTGTAAAGTTGTGACAAATATTAATGAATATTAGATAGAAAACTGGAGACACGACAGAGCCCTGAGGATCACCGGTGTTGATAGGATGAGGAAGTGAGCGATGGCTGTGCACAACCGCAGCTATGGAACAGCCAGAATGGAAATTAGAGATGAAGGCACACATAGAGGGATGAAAATCGAAGGAGAGTAGTTTGGAAATTAGAGATTTGTGCCAGGCTCTATCGAAGGTTTTTGACATGTCTAGTGCAGTAGAGAAGGTCTCACCGAAGTCCCGAAAGGAGAATGACCAAGTGATTGTAAGATAGTAAAGAAGATTCCCAGTAGACCGGCCCTTAAGGATATATTACTGGCGATCTGAAAGTAGGTTATGGGAAGACAAATGATTAGGACATTTTGAATTAAGAGTAGTTTAAACAACTTTAGAGATGCAATAAATGAGAGCAATTGGACGATAGTTGGAGGGGTTTTGGACAGGTTGAATGAGAGCAAGCTTCCAGCAAGAAGGAAAGACGTTAGAGGAATTAAGACAGACACAAAAGAGTTTGCCTAGGGAGTTTGCACAGAAGAACAGGAGTAACACCATCCAGTCCGAACGCCTTCTTAGTATTATATGTACGGTATACCTATCAATCTCTCTCTCTCTCTATATATATAATATATATATATATATATATATATATAAATATATATATATATATATATATATATATATAGATATAATATATATATATATAATATATATAATATCTATATATATAAAATATATATATATATATAGTATATATTATATATTATATATATATATATATAATATATATATATATATATATATTATATATATATAATATATATATATTATAGATATATCTAATATATATAAATATATCTATCTATCTATCTATTGCCTGACGCCGTGATCCCCGAAGGGGTGGCCACGAACGAATCGCCTCCATGCACCTCTGTCCCCAGTCAGTCGACACCCCTCCCCCCAACCAGCACCTTCGTTCATGTACTTCCTCACTCCATCCTTCCACCTCATATTCGGTCTACCTCTCCCCCTCTGTCCCTCCACCTCGCTCTCATACACCCTCTTAGTCATTCTCTCGCTTTCCATACGTTCCATATGGCCGAACCATCTCAAGTTGTTCCTTTTCACACTTTCCAGCACATCTACCTCCACACCACACCTCCTTTACTTCCTCATTAGTCTGTCTATCCCTCCATGTAACTCCGCACGCACTCCTTAAGTAATTCATTTCCACTGCTCTCACTCTTGGTCTGAGTCTCTCAACCAACGTCCATGCTTCGCTTCCGTAAGTCAGTGTCGGGATTACCACACTGTCATGCAAGGACTTCTTCACTTACTGACCACCCTATTTCTTGTTACTGCTTTTAGCGTTCCTACAACCCTCTTCCCCTGTTGTACCCTCTCCCGCACCTCTTCATCCATAGTCCCATCTTTACTCAACACACTGCCCAGATACTTAAAAGAGTTGACGATCTCCATAGCCTGACCGTTCAGCTTCACCTCACACTCTGTGACTTCACCCCTTTCGAAGACCATAACCTTGCTCTTCCCCGTATTTACCTTCAAATTCCGTTTTTCGCACACTGTTCCAAACTCATTTACCAGACCCTGCAACTCCCATTCATTATCACTCATCAGAACTGTATCATCCGCAAACAGCAGTATAGGTAGCTTCCACTCAATTCCCTCCCTTTTCAGCGATACACCAACATCCACTGCTCTTGATAGTATTTCTTTCATAACTCCATCCATATATACAGTAAACAACCACGGGGACATCACACCCCTGTTTCAAACCAACATTCAGGTCAAAGAACTCGCTCTGCTCACTCTCCATACGTACTGCCGCCTTTGCACCCTCATACATGCTCTTCACAGCTTTCAGCAACTTGCCCTCTACTCCGTATATTCTAAGTACTTTCCACAAACCTTCTCTATCCACTCTGTCATAGGCCTTCTCCAAGTCCATAAAGGCAACATACACCTTTTGTTTCTTCTCCAGATACTCCACAACACAATTCAGGGTAAAAATCTGATCTACACATCCTCTTCCCTTCCTAAAACCTCCCTGCTCGTCGCCTATCCATTTCTCCGTTCTCACTCTCACTCTCTCAATCACTACCATACTGTATACCTTCCCTACTACGCTTAGAAGACATATTCCTCGGTGGTTACCACACACTCCTCTTTCCCCTTTGCCCTTATATAGGGGGACTATTATGCCAGTCTTCCAGTCATCGGGTGCACTCCCCTTCTCCCATGCTAGTTTGCACATTTTCCATACCCATTCTATCACTATCTCACCACCATACCTCAACATTTCCCCACACACTCCATCTATTCCTGGTGCTTTCCCCAACTTCACTCTTTTCATGGCTTCCCACACTTCTGACCTCCTGATCCCCACCTCCTCCTCCACTACTTCTCTTCTTCTCCCTCCCATACCATATCCAGCTATGTTTGCTGGCTCTTCATTCCTTTCATTTAGCAACTCACTGAAGTACTCCCTCCATCTTTCGACTCTCTCTTGCTTCTCGGCTAGCATTCTCCCATTCTTATCTTTCACTATCTTACTGTTTCCCTTGCTACTTTCCCTAACTTACTTCTCTTCTTCCCAGACCAGTTTCTTTCTATCTCCCCATTTTACACTCAGATTCCTTCCAAATTCTCATCTATCTCTTCTTTACTTTCCTTCACTACTCTCTTCACCACCCTCTTACTCTCCACGTACCTCGCTCGTTTCTGTCTCTCGGAATCTTCATTCCCTCTACTACCCCACCACTCTCTATATGCTTTTTTCTTCCACAGCTATTCTTACCTCTTCTGTCCACCATGCTGTACCTTTCACTCCCCTCCTCTCTCCTCACTCCACACACCTCCTCACATGCTGCACAGATCTCATCCTTAAACACCTTGCTCATCTCCTCCACTTCCTCCATAACTTCCAGGTCGAACCCACCTAGTCGTCTTTCCACTGCTCTCCTGTACTCCTCCCTGACTTCCTCCTCCTGCAACCTCTCCACCCTCCTCACCATTCCACCCTCCTCTCGCCTCCCTCCCGCTCTCCTCACCCACTTCTTTTGTATCCTAACCTTAGCTACCACTACATAATGATCAGACAGACCCCCTCCAATACCCCTATACACCCTAGCATCCATCACAGATTTCTTCATTCGTTCATCCACACATACATAATCAATCAATGACTTACAGTTCTGATGAGTGATAATGAATGGGAGTTGCAGGGTCTGGTAAATGAGTTTGGAACAGTGTGCGAAAAACGGAATTTGAAGGTAAATACGGGGAAGAGCAAGGTTATGGTCTTCGAAAGGGGTGAAGTCACAGAGTGTGAGGTGAAGCTGAACGGTCAGGCTATGGAGATCGTCAACTCTTTTAAGTATCTGGGCAGTGTGTTGAGTAAAGATGGGACTATGGATGAAGAGGTGCGGGAGAGGGTACAACAGGGGAAGAGGGTTGTAGGAACGCTAAAAGCAGTAACAAGAAATAGGGTGGTCAGTATGGAAGTGAAGAAGTCCTTGCATGACAGTGTGGTAATCCCGACACTGACTTACGGAAGCGAAGCATGGACGTGGTTGAGAGACTCAGACCAAGAGTGAGAGCAGTGGAAATGAATTACTTAAGGATGTGCGTGCGGAGTTACATGGAGGGATAGACAGACTAATGAGGAAGTAAGAAGGAGGTGTGGTGTGGAGGTAGATGTGCTGGAACGTGTGAAAAGGAACAACTTGAGATGGTTCGGCCATATGGAACGTATGGAAAGCGAGAGAATGACTAAGAGGGTGTACGAGAGCGAGGTGGAGGGACAGAGGGGGAGAGGTAGACCGAATATGAGGTGGAAGGATGGAGTGAGGAACTACATGAACGAAGGCGGTGCTGGTTGGGGGGAGGGGCGTCGACTGACTGGGGACAGAGGTGCATGGGGGCGGTTCGTTCGTGGCCACCCCTTCGGGGATCACGGCGTCAGGCAATAGATAGATAGATATATATATATATATATATATTGTATATTCATTATCATCATCATCATTCATTAGGGTCCACTGTTCGACAAAAGCCTTCCTTAACTTTTGCCATGACTCTTGAGATTTTGAGTCTTTGTCATGTTAGCCCTTCAGCAAGCCCACCAAAATTAAATGTACGCATTACCTTGATGTCATGTTAGGCTCTCCCCTTAACGGCACACGGGGTAACAAAGGCTTGGTCGGGGGAGCAGCCACACCTTTTGTTTTAATGTCCTAGAGGAGAAGAAGGTGTGATATTCATATATACAATTCTTACTTCCTCTTCCTCTCTCTCTCTCTCTCTCTCTCTCTCTCTCTCTCTCTCTCTCTCTCTAGGATATTTATGGCGATCAGTCCGTGCCAAATTCACTAACCGTCAACCATTGTATATCTGTTGTTGCTTGCTTCTCTGTATATTACTGTGAGCACGCGCGTTTGTCTGTGTGTGTGTACGTATGTGCGTGTTTGAGTGCCTATGTGGTTAAGATAAGAACAAAATGTCGAATAATCTCTCTCTCTCTCTCTCTCTCTCTCTCTCTCTCTCTCTCTCTCTCTCTCTCTCTCTCTCTCTCTCTCTCTCTCTCTCTCTCTCTCTCTCTCTCTCTCTCTCTCCTCCCCCTGGGATTGTCCTTATTTATGTACTACACCTCACCCTCTTTTTCCAGGAAGGTTTGGATTTTCCCCTCGCTCTTATGTAATTCACGTTTTGCTGGTAAAAACTTGGTAACTTCATGTATAAGCCTCTTTCCTAGCACTCTTTTGTAAATATTGTTCTCATAATTTAGAAAACAAAAATATTATTTTCTCTGTATATCGTTTCCTGAATTTCATATTTTTAAAGTATTAGGTATGTAACTTAGTGTATGGTGACGAATACTATCTATTTTCGAATTGCTTTACAAGGCATAGTTTTTTCTAACCACACATACAGTATATGTCTTGCCTATTTATCCTCTAAGCTTGAACATTAAAATACTGAATAATATTTAGGTATGTAATATTGTCTTCACTTTCTCAAAACAAAATATAATAAATACATAAATAATTACATAAATAAAGAGGTAAATACATAAATAATTACATAAATAAAGAGTTAAATACATAGATAAATATATAAATGAATAAACAAGTAAACATTAAATCACTAAGTATATTTCCAAAAAAACACAAAATTTTAAGGATTTTTTTACTATCATGTGAAAAAATCGTATTCTAGTATCTTCTGTACCAGCGTCGTATCTATAATTTTATTCTAGCTATATTTAGACGATTTTGTACAGTTTAAGAAGGATTTGTTATAGTAAAAATGCTTAAGTGAAATCGTTCGAAAGCTGTTCATAATTGCTGGAGGCCCTTTTCAAAATAAATACCATTGTCTAATAGCAGCAAGAATAAAGTTAAAAGGACGACCCCGGTACTGAAAGGGATAGTTGGATGTTATTCTCTGCAAGAGAAAATTTTAACTTTTTCTGGAAGCAGATGGGTAGGGGTCTCAGTACAGCCGAGGTTTATTCTCTTGTGGGACACTGTGTGGAAAGTACTGATTACTTGGCTCACAGCCTTAGTTAGTCTTTGGCCCTCTATATGTCTTATGTCTCTATCTACTGTCTATCCACCGTTATTTTTATTTACCTATGACTTTATCTATCTATCTGTTAATAATTGTATGGTTTGTAAGAATATTTATATGTATTGTTTTTTTATCATTTACTGTACTTACCTACCTCTATATTTATTATACAGTTCACACATGTTATCTCTCTCTCTCTGTGTACATACACACACACACATATATATATATATATATATATATATATATATATATGAAAAGCATTACCAGCGAGGCAGCGAACATCTGTATTATTATCCTACTTAAACTACGGTTCCCGAGGAACACACCTATATGTGATATATACAGGGTATATATATATATACTGTAAATATATATTATACTCTCAGCCAGACTGAAACCACTGACAATCAGGACGAGTATCCATGTTTTAATCAACTACACCACGACGTGATGAAGAATAGCTAACCTTTGTGAGATATACTTGATATTTATGACCCTTGTGTTTGGTTGGGCGAGAATTAAATATAATCACTTCAACCAGAGTTGCATGGGAATAGCTGTACAAATCCTCTGTAGGGTACTCTGAAACATGGGTCCTACAACTTATGTATGATAGACAATACTTTCTCCAAGAAGGATATATCTTTCTCCTTAACATAAATAGGAAAAAGGTTAGCTATTCTTTATCACGCCGTGGTATAGTTGATTAAAGCATGGACACTCGTCTTAACTGTCGGTGGTTCGAGCCGGACTGAGAGTATCGAAACATGTATATACTGTATATATTTATATATATTGCCAGATGCCATGTTCTCCAAAGTGGTGGCCACAAATATATTGCCTCAAACACTTCTGTCCCTTGTCAGGCAAAGCGCCTCCTCCCAACTAATACCGCTTTTTCTCATATACCTCTCAACTCCATTCTTCCATCTCACTCTTGGTCTACCTCTCCCTCTCTGTGCCTCCACCTCCCTCTCATACACTTTCTTAGTCTTTCTCTCACTTCCCATACGTTCCACATGGCCGAATCATCACAAAGTGTTGCTTGTCACACTTTCTAGAACATCCACATCCATAACACACCGTTCTCTTACTTCCTCATCCGTATGTCAAGCCATCCATGTAACTCCCCATGCACTTCTCAAGTAACTCATTTCCACCCATCTTACTCTTGATTTGTGTCTCTCCAACAGCGTCCATGCTTCACTCCCATATGTAAATGTCGGGATTATCACACTATCATACAATGACTTTTTTACTTCCATGCTGCCCATCCTATTCCTTGTCACCACTGCTTTCAGCATTCCTAGAACCCACTTTCTCTCCTGCACTTTATCCTCCATATTTCCATATATATTCAACACACTGCCCAAATACTTAAATGAGCAACACATTTTCCATAACCTGACAATTCAACTTCACCTCCCACTCGGTGGTTGTACTCTTTTCAAAGACCATAATCTTACTCTTCCCCGAGTTTCCCTTCAGGTTCCTTTTCTCACACACAGCTCCAAACACATTTAGAAGACCCTGTAACTCGCACTCATATCACTCATCAGAACTGCATCATCAGCAAACAGCAGTGCAGATAACTTCCACTCACTTTTTTCCCCTATCAGGGGTACACCAACATCCACTGATCTTCCTTGAATTTCTTTCAGGACTCCATCCATATACTGTAAATATTGAACAACCATTGAGACATCACACACCCTTGCTTTAACCCAACATTCAGGTAAAAGAACTTGTGTGTTCATGCTCCACACACACTGCCGCCTTTGCACCTTCATACATGCTCTTCACTGCTATATGCAAGCTTACCAGCTACTCTGAATATCCTCAATACTTTCCACAGACCTTCTCTATCATAGGCTTTTTTCAAGTCCATGAAGGCAGCATAAAACTTTTGCCCCTGCTTCAAATAATTCTCAAAAACATATTTCGAGGACAAAATCTGATTTTACACTCCCTTTTCCCTTCCTAAATCTGCCCCGCTCCTCACCTAGCCATTTTTCCATGCTTCCTCTCACTCTCTCGATCATTACCCTACTGTACAACTTGCCTACTATGCTTAGGAGACACACCCCTCTGTGATTGCCACACACTCTTCTCTCCCCTTATACAGGGGAACTGTTATGCCTGTCTTCCATCTTTCAGGCACACTTCCTTTCTCCCATGCTAGTCTACACATGTTCTATACCCATTCAATCACTATATCCCCACACACTCCATCTATTCCTGATGCTTCCTCCATCTTCACCCTTGTCAAGGCCTCACACACTACTGTCATCCTGATCCCCACCTCCTCCTCCACTACTTCTCTTTTTCACCCTCCCATACCCAATCCAGCAATATTTGCCGACATTTCATTCGGCGTACAGGCTATAATGATAAGCCCAAATGGTGGAATAAAGAAATTTCAGACTGTTTACTTGCTAACATTTTTGCTAACGATAGATTAAAATCCTCACAAAATGACAAAGAACGGGTGAAATTTGTAGAGCTACGACGCAAAGCCAAAAAGTTAATTAAACAATGTAAAAAGACCCTGGAGTGACATGTTGCGAATCAAATAAAACAAACCCGAAAGAATTCTATAGTTATATCAGAAAGAAGAAAGTAGTTACTCCAACTGTTGGACCGTTAGTCGATGAAAATGGAGTTTTCACCAAAGACGAAGTACAAATGAGTAATGCCGTCAATACCTTCTTTGCATCAGTATTTACAACGGAAGACATCAGTGATATCCCTACAGCATCGCCGATTCAGATTGATAATTCTGATGTTCTAAACAATATCACCATTACAGAGAGAAAAGTATTAAATGTTTTATATAAACACAAGGTAAATAATTTGGCCGGACCTGATACAATCTAGAGTTCTAAAGGAAGCTAAGGATGAGCTCTCCATATCACTCCCATTGCTATTCAATAAATTCTTGCAGTCTGGAGCTATGCCTGGTCAGTGGAAGCTAGCTAACTTAACACCAATAACAAAAAAGCAGTATATCCCAACTCAGTAACTATCGTCCAATTAGCTTAACCTCAGTTAAGCAAACCTTCCTGCTCAACAAACCTCTTAGACTTTCTTCCACGATATCCTCAATCTCTATGATGAGAGTAAAGCTATAGATATTATATAACTTGATTTTCAAAAGGCCTTTGACAAAGTTCCCCACAAACGTTTACTGATAAAACTAAAAGTGCATGGAATACAAGACAGTGTGTTGAAATGGATAGAAAATTGGCTCAGCGACAGAAAGCAAAGAGTAGTCATAACGGTAATGGCATCTAAATGGACCAATGTGAGTAGCGGGGTACCCAAGGGATTGGAGCTAGGACCAATTATCTTTCTAATTTACACCAACGACATAGATGAGGGTCTCACCTGTACAATCTCAAAGTTTGCTGACAATACAAAAATTGCAAATAGCGTACTCTCAAAAGAACAAGTTGACGATATGCAAAACAATCTAGATAAGTTGTCATGTTGGGCCCAAATTTGGCAAATGAGTTTCAATGCGGATAAATGTCAAGATATCGGATACCGAAATGAGAAAGCAAACTATTCGATGCATGGCACTCAGCTTAAGAATGTAAACAAAGAAACCGTTCTGGGAGTATCAATATCGAGTAACCTAAAACCGAGTCAACAATATTCAGAAGTTGTTAAGAAGGCAAACAAAATAATTGGCTTAATATATAGGTAGGTCATTTGAGCATAACACGAAAGAAGATATCCTAACTCTTTACAATTCCTTAGTCCGCCCTCTTCTGGAATACCGAGTTCAATCCCGGTGCCCTTGTTACCAAAAAGATATAGACAAGCTAGAAAGAGCTCAACGTAGAGTTACCAAAATGATACCTAGCCTAAAGAACAAACCATACGAGGAGCGTCTTAGAGAATCAAATCTATTTCCTTTAACCATCTCCGACATATGACGCGATTTTGAGCCTATTGGGGATACTTTAAAGCCTTTGTTACCATCAGGGGTATTTAGAAACCTTTAGTTTAGTTACTTCAACCTCTGCAGTTGTCTTTGAGTTAGCTGTGGGCAGAAAACTAATTTTGGAGAGGTAATTATAAGAGTGAGAGAACTCTATTTCTTATTGCTAATCTGGCAACCTCTGCGTCATATGTGCGTGAAAGCGTTAACCCAGCGCAGATTAAGAGGCGACTTCATTCAAGTTTTCAAAATCATCAGAGGCATCGACAATATGAACTGTAGTAAGTACTTCACTATTGACCAATCTTATTACACGCGGGGAAGCGGTTGCTAAGTTATTGGTAAATCTTTAAACTCACACCCATCTAAGAATTTCTTCTTCAATCAAGTTGCAAACTTGTGGAATGGGCTTCCCCGAGACGTTATAGACTGCAGCACTGTTGATTTTTTTAAACTTCAGATAGACAAATATCTTGCATCAAACCTGCGACTGACTGCGTTTGTAAATGAATAACTTTATTTTATTCCCCCTTCAGATTCATCAAGGATTATTGCGTAAATATATTACTAAGACGTTACTCTCTTTTTCCCAGATATACGAAACTTATAACTGTGCTATGTTGCTAACCCATTTGTCCCCTACTAAATTCCTAATCCTGCCACGGACAGTAGTTCCCTTTCCAATTTTCCCTTACCCACTCTAAACCACTGTTTGGACACTTGATCCTCAGTGTTTTGGAGGACAAGCAGCCTAGAGGGATCACTAGGCCTGTTGTTGCTCTATTTTCTTTGTACTCTCTCTCTCTCTCTCTCTCCCACTCTCTCTCTCTCTCTCTCTCCCCAATTCTCTCTCTCTCTCTCTCTTGCCACGGCACGCACACACCTACACGTCACTAGCATGTAGACAAAGGAAGGGTGGCTGGCCCACATAACAATAGGATATCCATATGCAACACATGGAAGCCCACAACCAGCTACACACACATGCAAGCACACATACACACACACACACACTCTATCTCGGTTTTTCTCTTGCCACGACACACACACACACACTCTCTCTCTCTCTCACACACACACACACACACTCTGTCTCACACACACACACACACACGACCAATTGTCGCTTTTCTTTGTCAATAAAAAGTCTTAGTGTCATTTAGGTCTCGATTTTTTCCTGGCGAGCGATAGCGAGCCTGTGATTAAGGGGTTCGGACCGGCTTACGATAAATTACCGTGTCACCATCTTGATTATTCAAGTATTACGAATATATTTAGGGATACATATTTATTACAAACAAAAACTTGGTATTATTATGACGCAGAGACATAACTATTTCATAATTTCCGGTACGAATAAAAAAATCACCCGGTAAGGGGTAGACATTTCCGTCACTTAAAGAAAATGAACTGTATTCATATAATTCAATAAAACAAGGAAGAAGACCCCAAGTAGTTTCAGCATATTATACTGATGGACTTACCTGAACTGACCTTTACTGAGCATGATAATGGCACCCAAAACACGCGAACAAGAGTGCTATTGTCCTGAAGATGAATCAAACAATTATTTTGACTATGAAACGTCCTTCCTAAGCTGACTACAATCGCCAATGGTTGTACTTATTAACTATGAGAGGGACAAATTGTTGTTATTGTTGCTGTTCCCCAGACTGTTTGGCTGAACAGCCCCAAGGTCCTGAGCAAGGCCAAGGCCATAACCGAGCGCCCCCACAAAACCCTCCCTGCTTACCACTAATAAAGCCCAGGTGACCGAAGCCACTTCAAGGCGAGGAGCCGAGGAGGGTGCGGAAACGCCCGGGAAATGAAATACCCCACCCAAGGCCCTGTGCCCCTCAATAATTATGAAAAGTTGAGGGACAAAGGAAAAATGTGACGCTTCGGCTCCCAGTCTGCCAACCTCTAGGTTGGCAGTAGGGAGGTCAATCCACGGAAGAGACGCCGTCACTTGAGACCTAGAAAATATATAAGAAGGAACAGTCAGAGTAAGCTATGGGTATGGCAGAGAATACTCAACTCTCACTCTGATAGACCAGCAAGTAAATTCAGTAACTTTCACCAAACAATAATATCCTTCCTAAGCTAATTAAAATCATCCCTTCTGAACGTATTTTCAATTTTATTCTTACTACATTTAGTTGATTTTATGAAGCTTAGGATGGATACATGGTAACTAAATGGATGAATTGAGATAGTTTGTAGCCTTTTATTAGCTAGACATCCTTGCCAAGCTGAATAATATCGTCTAAAACTTGCCAGAATATAATGGAAAGGACGTCGCCGGTACTGAAGGGGTTAAAATTAGCAATATTATCTACTAACTCCTTGTGTACCAACCACGTATATTTAATATTATTCTAGCAATGTTTACACGATTTGTGCAGTTTAAGAAGGATCAATGATAGTAAAAAGGGTACCACATAAATGCATTAGGTTCATTGATTAGGTTAATTTATAAGTTAATTGGTGGGTTGGTGAATAAATATGAATTAAATAAGATAGTTCGAAGCCTTATAGATGTTGGAGGCCACTTTCAAACTGCATAAAATCGTCTTATATTAAGAAGAACATACTTAAAGAGACGTCGCAGGTACAGAAAGGAGTGAATAATGAGAGGGTTAATTAAATTCCGGAATCCTCATCAAACAACAATATTTGCGAGACCCCCAGCACGTGTCGCCCGGAATTAGGCAGATAATTTAGCGGGATTAGAGGCGGCGGCTTGTCTGATGAGGACTGCAGATGAGAACCCAGATTACGGCCCGGAGGTAGTTGCTTTTCTGGACCCCCTTCTCCTTCAGGTTTAACCCGTTTAGTTTTCAATATTTAAGACTTTCGCCAATGTCTTTGTCAATATTCAGACCTTTAGTGTCATTTAGGTGTAATTTTTTTCCTGGCGAGCGATAGAGAGCCTGCAATTGAGGATGAACCAGCCTTCGGTCAGGACACTTTTCTACCGAAAAATTTACAACTTTATGGCAAAGGGGAAGTCTTTAGATATTATTTTGTATAAGCTTGAAAGAGGTCTACGGAGGAAACTAAAACAATAATATATACCGATAATAATACAATAAATGCATAACAAATAAAGTTACGTCCCCTAAAGACCGCGAGGTGCTGCCACTCCAAACTGTAGTGAGTGTTAAGGGTTTGGCTGCCAAGGGAGTGCATTACCGTTTCTATAATAATACACGATACCTTAAACTTTCAATACGATGGCATCATAATTTAAAAATTGCCTATCATTAAATTTAGAAGTACATAATTATACTGAATCATCAACCAGAAGGGGATATTAATTTGTCTATAGAACTACTACTATCTGGATTTCACTTCCTTGGAGTTGCTTTTCACACATTTGCTACCTAAAACAGTTTAAATCCAGTTGTTACAAACATTTTAAGAAATAAACACCCCATTTACACCATTACTTCCTTTTCTAAACTAGGCTATTGCATGCCAACGTTATGATTTTATTCTATAAATTTCTTTGAAAAATCAGTCTAATGTAGCCTCTCCTTATTTCAGTTTTTGAATGCATTAATCATGAAGTATCACCCGCCACTAGGTTGCTTCTCAGTCTCCACATAGGTAGCTACATTCAGGGAAACCTTGCCCTGCTCAGCTCATCTTCTGTATATACCATCGTATTACTACCTTCGTCCCCATGCATTTCTGTAGAGTATGTACAGCTGCCATGTAGATGCAGACTGCAGGAAACCTGGTTACCAGCAATGCAGTGGGTGAGGTTCGTCTGGCTGCATTCGCCTTTACCTCTCACGCCCTGCTTGCCAGCCTATCTCTCGCTATTGCATTGCAATAGGATTCTACAGCATCTGGGGAACTGCCAACCGGAGCTCCTCTCTGTTTTATTCAGGGCTGGTCTCAGTGACCGAGTGTATCTCCTTTTGGTCTTCCCAAGAATGGATAGCCGGCACCGGAAGTTGCAGTGCATGTTAATTGGTCAGCTGCGCTCAGGTGTCTCGGGAACACTAGTTTTCCATCAACCACTTATCTCCTGCATGTCTGTTAGCCACCACAATAATCTCCCCCTAATGGCAACCACATAATATGTTTTTTATGTAAGGTTTAACCACATGGGAGATTCTTGTGGTCAAGATATCACAAGTTATATTTCTCAGTACAGTACATAGGTTGCGAGTCAAGCGGTAGCGGATTGGTTGGGCTCCTGGTGTGACTTTGGCTAATCAGTGTTTGGCAGAGTTGCATTGACAGGCTCCCTCACACTGTGTCATGCAACATCAAATATAGCTTTATGTTTGGCTGCAGCTCGGGATGCTCTTTTTGGTTGACTCTCTTCTAGTTTTACTTTCACAGTAATAATAAGCAATGTGAAATTACTCATAGTTTTATATTAATGTTGTTTGTGTTCCATTCACTTATCCCAAAGGAATAAATACAAAAAAAAAATCACGTAGATGAAATGGAAACTTATTGAAATAGCCTGTGAAATCATTCATAAAATTATGTTGACCTCAAATGTACTTCATAATGCAAGTATGCCATTGCTAAGTCAATAAACAATTTGCTGCATATCTTAAATTAATCTGTCCGGATACATGAATATCACACAAAATGTCACACAAACAATCTTAATGGCGAATAATATCAGAGTTATTTAAACGGTCCAAATGTACAAAACCAGCGTGTGAATTAAACGGTCCAAATGTACAAGACCAGCGTGTGAATTAAACCATTGGTAAACATATTAATGTACAAGACCAGCGTGTGAATTAAACCATTGGTAAACATATTGTACAAGACCAGCGTGTGAATTAAACCATTGGTAAACATATTGTACAAGACCAGCGTGTGAATTAAACCATTGGTAAACATATTGTACAAGACCAGCGTGTGAATTAAACCATTGGTAAACATATTGTACAAGACCAGCGTGTGAATTAAACCATTGGTAAACATATTGTACAAGACCAGCGTGTGAATTAAACCATTGGTAAACATATTCCCACTAAACAAAGTGTTGCTATGACTTCTTACGATATGTATATCTAAAGTCTAGACATTTTGTAAATTGACTGAACTTTCAGGAAATATGTCCATATTAAGTAACCTGTCATTGTTCGAAATGACGCTCATTTCTTGCTGAGTATAAAGAGAACAATAGTTGCACACAAAAAACGGGGCTATTGTTAATTTGGAAACTAATTCAATAATTCAAGAGCAACACAAAGTTTTACCGAAATATTCGAAAACTGAGAAAATTAAGAACTGTTAATACTGTATTTGTTGTGCTTTAAAATTGTTAGCCATGTCAGCGAAATATCTCTCTCTCTCTCTCCAACTGTCTTCATGTACGGCCATTGCCGGAGGAACGGAGGGTGGGGAGAGACCCTTCTTCTTTGCTATCCTTTCCTTCCACTCTCGGGTTACCTATAACTACTATAATTATATAGCTATAACTGTCTTAATAGCGTAATGCATAAGTGCGCGGAATTTCGGTGTGAGTGTCCTGGGTTCGAGTCCTTGGAGTGCCACATGTATTTGTTGATTTCATTAATTGAGTTTAGAAGTGTAGTTGGTTGGTGAACAAATATAATATCTACTAGAATTAAGTCCTGACCACCTCGCTGGGATCGCAAGGTCTGTGTGGTCAGTGTATCTATGTAAATATATGTAAATATTAATCTATCTCTCTCTCTCTCGGTTTGTATTCCTCCAGGCTTCAATTTATACGATTTAATTGTCCATCTCATTTCAGCAATTAGGCTACTCACATTCTATTATTAATTGTTCTTTGTTCGGTTTCCATTCTCTCTCTCTCTCTCTCTTTGCTCCCCCTCCTCTCGTATTCTTCCTCTCTCCCTTCTTCCGTTCAGCCACTCAGCCCTCGCGTGAAAAATGAGGCCTGCTTGGTGATGGATGGTGGTGGTGGTGGTGGTGGGTCCAATGAAATCATCACCTTTCACTCATCACACACACACCACCATTATATCTCAGGTATTTTTCCCCGGGAGAAGGTAACAGAAATCTTGCAAGCCTCTCCTCTTTTTCCGGGATGTTCCAGACCAATATGACTGAAAGACGTTATATTCACACTCTTCATCCTACATAATTATGAAGCGTTCTATTTTTGTAACATTTTATCGATCGTTATACACGCTCTCAATTGCCAGACTGAAGATAGATCGACTCTGTGTGTGTATTTGAGTGTAGGTACATAGGAGAGATGGTGGAATTTTCTACGCGATTATCACCTGATTTTGTATATGACTACCTAATGGTATATTCTCTCCATTATTACCCCAACTACTATTGGAGTGACCATATCCAAACCAATATATTTTCTCTGAAACTGACTCAATTCTCATTAGTTAATATATAATTATGAACCATGAGTGGCAACTTTCGCTTAACCCTTGCACTGCTGGATCTGTACTGGTACGTTCTGGAAATATCCTGGAATTATTGACTCAATAAAGCCTGTGGAGGACGAGTGTGAGTGATTAAGAGTGCGGCAGACATCTATCCACTCTGCAGCAAGCTTTGACTCTCACCCTAGGTCTCACGGAAGACTTATTCAGTTTTGCCAAAGACAAATATTGCGGAACATTGCTAATTTTTAGGGAATATTGCCAATGTCTTCAGCAACACTGTGGGTGACACCACATAAGCTAGAGAGGTCATTCTGGTGTCATTTGAAAACTTGGATACTGGAGGTGGATGCTGGAATACTGTATCTGCTTCTTCTCTCCTAGCGAAACAGTATATTAACTGCAGCGTCCTTCACTCTTTTGCCTCCCGCTTCACTCGTTTGATCGGCAATCCGTTATTAGGTTCAAAAGCGAGGAAACAAAGAAAAGGGCTCTGGATGGCTGACTTGCCCGGCTGATGCCTGAGGGTGAACTGGCTCATCCCAGTACTCTCTCTTGATTGGCTGAGAGGTGTATAGGTGTCGCCCAATCTATTCTCTCATTTGTATGTACTTTGGGGTTGTGCATTCTCGTTTCTGATTGGTGGAAATGCTTGACAATACAAATATTATTATCTTTATTATGCATTATTAATATTCAACCCATTATCATTATTGTGCTTCAGTGATTTTACAGCTATTAAATTAAACTAATAAATTGCCCACTTGTATTTGACTCTATGAGCATATTCATTAGCAATAATTATCATGCAACTTTATCATGTAAGGGAATGGCCATTAGGTTATTATTATCAATATGCTATGAATTATTGCCAGACGAAAATTCTGATTAATTCGACAATAATAAATTATATCAAATTGATTATTCCCTTCATTTGTGAATTAATCTGTTCAGTTTTACTGTTACAGTTAATCCTACTTCATTGGTTTGGCGCACAAACTATAACACGTTAATGTTTCATCTAACACAAGTGAGGATTATCTCTGTTGACAACACATAAATACAGGCTTAGGGCACGTTTTTAGTTTGTTCCCTAGACCTCCACCAAGCTAAAAATTGCACCCCCTTGACCCCCTTTCAAGATAAATTTGTAAACTTTTCGGTAGAAAAATTTCCCGGCTCCTCATAAAATACAGGCTCGGTATCGCTCGACACCTAAATGGCACGAAAGGTCTGAAAATTAACAGAAAAGGGGCTAACATTAAAATCGCCAAACTAAAGGGGCAACAATCTAACGCAATGGAGCTAAAAGTGAGGGAGAAAGGGTCCAGAAGCAATCTCTCAAGCGGAAATATCCCCTTAATGCAAACACAGTCTCAACATTCAATAAATACAAAGATAGTGTATTGCTGTTTGCAAAAGTGAATTACCATTATGAAATACGTAGCAGGTTTGTGTAATGTAGCATCGATCACTATATCGTATTTATTGCATGTCAATAAATATTAGAAATATTATTTTTCGAGTTACGGTAGTTGAGATAGTTGTTAGTAGTTGATAGTAGTTGATAGTAGTTGATAGTAGTTGAGTGGTTAAATCATGTCCCACCTCAAATACGTTCAGTCACCCCCCCCCCCCCCCTCCCCCCCATACATGCATGCATGAGACAACAGCTGAATCCGTCAGTGTCTCAAGATAAATCAGAGAGAGAACACTATTACAATAATGATGATAATAATGATAATTATAAAATAAAAATAATAATAAAATAAAAATAATAATAAAATAATAATAATAATGATAATACCAATAATAATAAAAATAATAGTAGAAAATAACGAAAATAATTATAATAAACTAAACAAAGGCATCAACAACACCAACAACAACACAAATAATAATAAGATATCCCACATCTTCCACACGTCCGATCCACCCATAAGCTCAGAAATTATCGATTGTGCCCGGCCGTAGCCTCGTCCAATTTTAAAGTTTTATCCCGCTTCCTTCACAAACAGCAGACCCCAGTTCAGTTACTTAGCCGAGGAGGAGGAGGAGGGGTGAGAGGAGATGAGAGCGGAGAGGCAGCCAATTGAGTGATATATATAGTGAAGGAAGAAAGTAAATAGAGAGGATAGTTACAAGACATTATGAAGAGGCAGGCTAGAGAAGAGACATGGAAGGGAAACTTAGCAGACAAGAAAGGGGTAGACAAATGGATAAGTAGGGAACTAAGAGGAAACTAAACAAATATATGAACATATAAACTAATAAACCCCCAAAATAACCACTGTCCCCTTAAATAGAGGTAATGAACAAGCAATAAAAACACAGGATACATGAAAAGAGACGTGGCAGAGAAGGAGAATAACAAAGAAAACAGAAAGACAAAAGAGTAGGAAGGTAAATGAGGAGTATAGATAACGGATAAACACGTGTAGATAGAGATAATGGATAAGGGAACAAAGAACAGGAAGACCTAAACACAGACGTACAGAAGGAGAAGGAAGGTAATTGAAGAGTATAGATAAAGGATAAACACGTGTAAATATAGATAATGGATAAGAGAAGATAAAACAGGAAGGCATAAACACAGACGTAAAGGAGGAGAAGGAAAAACAAACAAGACACAAGAGAGGGATGAAGTTAGGCAGGCAAGGGAGGGGATACAGACAAGAGGTAAATATATGTAGAACTAGCTAACATGTAAGCAAACAAACACATTAAACAGGTAAACATATTGGTAAGAACACACAAAGTCACACATATACAATAAACTAATACAAATTATCCGCACTTTCGTAATTTGGTTGCCTTGTGCAACATAACAAACTGGTAGATTTTCCTCTAGACCTAAACATTACTTACTGTATTGTAATAATATATCAACGTTCTTAATTTGCCCTATGAACAAAATAAAATACTAGGCTACTAATAATATTACTACTACTATTACTAGTACTACAACTACTACTAGTTATAATAATAATGATATATATATATTTTTAGAACAGTGCATCAAATATAAACATTCGCATTTACCCCACCGTACGCAGCAAGATAAATCCCAACTTCTAATCCATCATGCTTCGATGAAAATCCCTCTTAAACCCGCCGAGGCAGAATATTTAGACGCACGCTCCCCAGGGCCAAATTTTGTGGGAGCCGATATCAGGTAAACAGAAAAAGGGAAGTGAGTGCTAACAGAGTGAGACGAGGGTGTGAGGGGTATTTTTCTGAGGTGGGCGAGTGTGTGAGTAGTTTGGTGGCCGGGGTGGGTTGACAGGGATGGATGCCGGGGAAGAGGGGAGGGCTGGAAGAGAGAGAGTGAGAGAGAGAGGGAGGGGGGGTCTAGAAGTGCGAGGGTGAATTCGGAAGAGATAAGAGGATGATTCGAATACAGAAGAATAAAAGGAGGATACAGGAAAATGGGAAGGCTGGAGAAGAGCTAGGGACATGGAAGACAGATGAGGAGGGATAAAGAGGGCGATATAGAAGAGGAAATAAGACTGAAGAAAAGAGGGCCAGAGGAGTAGGGATAGAAGGAACTTCGGAGAGAGGGAAAAAAGCAATATAAAAGATAAGGGTGGCTGAGGAAAGAGGGGATATAGAAGTGAAGTGAGTGATGCAGAAAAGAAAGGGGTATAGAAGAGAAGAAGGACGATTGACAGGAATGGGACGAGAGGAGTATTGAAGAGAGGGGTGAGTAAGGGGAAAAGAGAACAATACAGAAACGGGAATGGCTAAAGCAAGAAGTAGAGTAGGTAGAACGGAAGTAAAGAGAGAACTGATGAAAATAGGAACACAGTAGAGATAGGTTTGTGTGGGCGAAGAGGGAGAAATAACAAAAATATCAGTATGCTGGGGAGAAAAGAGGATAATATTGGGTAGGATATAAAGAGGGATTTGTAACCGGGTTTCAGAAAAGAGTAGGGGGAGGGTGAAGAAGAAGAAGAAGAAGGAGAGAGAGAGAGAGAGAGAGAGAGAGAGAGAGAGAGAGAGAGAGAGAGAGAGAGAGAGAGAGAGAGAGAGAGAGAGAGAGAGAGAGAGAGAGAGAGAGAGGAGAGATAGAGAGAGAGAGAGAGAGAAAGAGAAAGAGAAAGAGAGAGAGAGAGAGAGAGAGAGAGAGAGAGAGAGAGAGAGCAGAAAGGAGTAATACGGAATAGCAGTAAAGTGGGAAATAGAGGAGATGCCTGGTCTGTTGACAGAGATGGATTCTGAGGAAGAGGGAAGGGCTGAACAAAAAAGGTGGTTGAAGATCAAAGAAAAGAGTGGTGTGATGATAGACTCAAATGAGAGGAAAAGGTGGACGAAAAGGGAAGGTTATGGACGAAGAGAAATAGTGTGTGATATGATTCTGAAGAGAGAAGATGGATGAATGGAAAAAAAGTGAAAGAGGGACATAGGCAGAGGAGAAGTTTGATAATATGAGATTCCAAAGGAAGAGGAGGATTGACAAAAACAGGGGCATAAGATAGAAGAGTGGTTAGCTCAGAAATACAGTTTGGAGAAGAATTGGACGGTATGGGAAGAGGGTACTTAGAAAATAGAAGAACACTGGGAAGAAACGGGATATAATTAATTAAGAGTAGTGCGGTGACAGGGATAGGGAAAGCCTGGATTGGGATATATAAAGGGATATATGAGAAGAGGCTGGTTCAAAGAGCCGAATTCAAGAGATAGGTCGAGAGAAGGGAGATTCACAAGAGAGAGGAGGACATATTAATAGAGAGAGACATACCAGACGAGAGATGATTTAAAAGTGAGGCAAACATATTGATATAGTCTAAATGAGAGGTGTGAGGATAGAGGAACTCATAAGAGAGGGGAGGAATGAAGAACTAGGGAGGCATATAGAAGAGAGATGTGTGAGCTATGAGGAGGGATATAAATGTATATGAGAAGGGCGAGCTAGAAGTAATAATGAGGAATTAACCAAAAAATCAATATTCAAATAAAAATATTAATTGAATAACACATACATAATATGAGTTGGAGGCGAATATAAGGAGATAGGCTAAACGAGAGTAATGGTAGGAGAGGAGAAGGACATATAGGAGTGAGGGGTTGATTGGAGAGAGAGGGGTAGATTGGGGTGAGAGAGGTAGATTGAAGATAGAGGGGTAGATTGGAGAGAAAGGGGTAGATTGGAGAGAAAGGGGTAGATTGGAGAGAGAGGGGTAGATTGGGGTGAGAGAGGTAGATTGAAGATAAAGGGGTAGATTGGAGAGAGGGGTAGATTTGAGAGAGAGGGGTAGATTGGAGAGAAAGGGATAAATTGGAGAGAGAGGGGTAGATTAGAGAGAAAGTGGTAGATTGGAGAGAGAGGGGTAGATTGGAGAGATATGGGTAGATTGGAGAGAGGGGTAGATTGGGGTGAAGGGTAGCTTGAAGATAGAGTAGTTGATTGGAGATAGAGGGGGGTGATTGGAGAGAGAGGGGTAGATTGGGGTGAAAGAGGTAGATTGAAAATAGAGGGGTAGATTGGAGAGAGAGGGGTAGATTGAAGAGAAGTAAATTGGGGTGAGATGGGTAGCTTAAAGATAGAGGGGTAGATTGGAGAGAGAGTGGTTGATTGGAGAGTGAGGGGTTGATTGGAGAGAGAGGGGTTGATTGGAGAGAGAGGGGTTGATTGGAGAGAGAGGGGTAGATTGGAGAGAGAGGGGTAGATTGAAGAGAAGTAAATTGGGGTGAGATGGGTAGCTTAAAGATAGAGGGGTAGATTGGAGAGAGAGTGGTTGATTGGAGAGAGAGAGGGGTAGATTGGAGAGAGAGGGGTAGATTGGGGTGAGAGGGGTAGCTTGAAGATAGAGGGGTAGATTGGAGAGAGAGGTGTAGATTGGGGTGAGAGGGGTTGATTGGAGAGAGAGGTGTAGATTGGGGTGAGAGGGGTTGATTGGAGAGAGAGGGATAGATTGAAGATAGAGGGGTTGATTGGAGAGAGAGGGGTAGATTGGAGAGAGGGGTAGATTGGGGTGAGGGGTAGCTTGAAGATAGAGGGGTAGATTGGAGAGAGAGAGAGAGGGGTTGATTGGAGAGAGAGGGGTAGATTGGGGTGATATGGGTAGCTTGAAGATAGAGGGATAGATTGGAGAGAGAGGGGTTGATTGGAGAGAGAGGGGTAGATTGGAGAGAGAGGGGTAGATTGGAGAGAGGGGGTTGATTGGAGAGAGAGGGGTAGATTGGAGAGAGAGGGGTAGATGGAAGTGGGAGTTGTGGATAGGGGTGAGAGGGGTGGACTGAAGTGAGAGGGGTAGATTGGGGTGAGAGGGGTGGACTGAAGTGAGATGACTAGATTGAAGTAGACGGGTAGATTGGAGCGGGAGGGATAGATTGGGGTGAGAGGGATAGATTGAAGTGAAAGGGGTAGATTGAAGTGGGAGGGGTAGATTTGTGTGCTATGTGTATGAAGGAGCTAAAAGGCAGGCTGCCTGTAATGAGTGTCTCCCCCAAAGCCAAAAGAGTTACAGGGAGACAAATTCAAGGGACGTTGGAGTCAAAATGCCTGGACACACACAGTTTAAGTCATAGAATGAAGGAAAGATTGATTTAGGGAGAGAATTCCAGAGTTAACTTCTTGAGTAGAAGAAAGACTGATATGGCTGAGAGGGGTATATTGGAGACAGGGGGTGGATTAGAGTGAGCGAAATAGGCAGGGATGAGAAGGGTGGATTCGAGTGAGGTTATTGGATTGGAGAGAGAGGTAGATTGGGGTAAATAGGATGGACTGAGGTGAGAGAGCAGATTGTGAAGAGAGGGTAGGTTTCGAGTAAGAGTGGTGCATCTATATAATTGGTACACCTGAACAAATAAATTAAGAATATTTACTTAATTTTAGGTTTTCTATCTATCTATTTATCTATGTACTCAGGCCCATTCTCCACTTTTGTTCTGGGGGTGGCCAACTCGAGACAGAGCCCGAACAGGGACAACACAACACACCAGAAACACATTTAACACACAAAACAAAACACAAATTCACACACATCTAGGTTTTATTTTATTTTTATTTTTTTATTTTTTTTAAAGAGACAATGAACGGAGGAAGGAAAAACACAGATAAAACAAAAAGGTCCATGTGCCTAAAGGCATCCTCCATTCATAAAATGTTTGTAACAACTGGATTTAAACATTTGTAGATTGTAAGTTTGTGGAAAGCAATTCGAGGGAAGTGAATTCCAAAGAGTAGTAGCTCTGGGGATAAATTAATTCTGATAAGCAGAAGTTCTGCATTGTGGAGGAGAAAGTGTAAATTCATGGGCGCTCTCAGCTGCCATAGTTCTACGGGGAAAGATGTGGAGAGGCGGCACAATTGAAGCAAGTTCCTCGGAACAATTGCTGTGAAAATATCTGTAGAATAATGCAAGGGATGCAACGTTTCTTCGTATGGATAATGTAGGAAGGTCCTGTGTGATTGCAGGGTTATTGATTAATCTAATAGCTTTATTTTGAATTTTGTCCAACTGCCTCAATGCAACCACTCCACTTCCACCCCACAGAGGTGAACAGTAATCCATCTGAGAACGCACATGACTTTTATATATTACGGCCAACTGCTCGTCAGTGAAGAATTCTCGAACTCTGTACAGGAGTCCCAGTTTTTTAGAGGCATTAGCAATGCTTCTAACATAATGTGTCCAGCTCAAGTTAGTAGTTAATGTTACACCGAGAATGTCAATACTAGGGGAAGTGGGAATATTTCCATCATTAAAAAATATATGGGAGTCAGTGAGATTCTGTCGGTTAGAAAATTGAATGTACTTGGTTTTCTGTGCATTAAAGGAAACTAGATTCTTTTGTCCCCATTCATTAATTCTAGAATGGTCCTGGTTCAGAGATATTGCAGTGTTTATTTTTGAATTTATAAGATCGGGTTGGGTGAAAGAATTGGTAAATGTGAAGGAACTGTGGAGTGTTGAGTCATCTGCGTAGGAATGTATTGGATTATGAGTGGTAGATACGAGATCATTGATATGAATGAGGAACAGAGTTGGGGCCAAAACTGATCCCTGGGGAACACCAGCATTTATTGAGTGAAATTGAGAATAAAGGCCATTTACCATTACACGTATTTTTCTGTTATGAAGATAAGAAGAAATTAGTGGAACTAATGATGCAAGGCCGTAGTGTTACATCTTCGACAATAAGGATTGATGCCAGACTCTATCAAATGCCTTTGATATATCCAGTGCTATTGTATGTGTTTCACCATGTTGGTCTGTAGCTTGGTTGATTTGATGCGTAAGAAGGCAAAGAATGTCTGCAGTTGATCGACATCGTCTAAAACCATATTGCCTATCACTGATTAATTTATTATTCTCAAGATGCTTAATTATGTGATTATTTAATATAATTTCAAAGACTTTACCAAGAGTGGAAGTTTTAGGCGTAACACATAAGTCATCCCTTGCATTGTGCTACAGATACATGATGCATCCTTTGTAGTGTTTTACAGATACTTCTATGGTAGGTTTTCAATTGAACTTGTTGCAACTGTGCCACCTCATCTGCACCTATCCTCATAGTATAATACTCTCTTCCATTTCATCTGACGGTACACTGAGTCCCTTAGCAGCTAATATATCGATACCTAATGAAAAAATATATAACCACCATGTCTCGACATCATATTAAGAATAAGTTTATATAATTAGCACCATATTTCACTACCACATCCTCAAAATATCTGAGAAAATCTTGATGCAATCTCTGCAATTTACCGCCAGTTGAAAAGAAACCGAGTATAGTTCATATTATTTATTATTGCCCATAGCGTACAGTCACTTCTCCACATTGTAAAACTTCTTCTTTTCAAAATTGATATACACTCCGAACCACATCTTATTGGAAATCAGGACGACGTATGCTGACTAATAACATACATAACAAAGCTACTCCAACAGCTTCCTCTCTCTCCAACATACCTTCTCCCCTCGCTACACTCTTCAGAAAAATTGGAAAAGTAGAAAGTAGCTACGAGGTGTCGTTGTAAAGGCTTATCCCTCAATACCTTCACCTGACCTGACCTGACCTGACTTCCATCAGAATACTTTTGCACCAACTGCCAATCCACAACAGTTTAAATACACTTGTTATAAGTTTGTCTTGAATGGAGAATACCGTTAGCTGAATGGATACATTTCTCATCCGAATTTTGTTTCCCTTTCTTCCGTTCTGTTATCTGCTATGCTAAAAAATAAAATAAATACAAATATATTAACTTAATAAATCAGACAGCAAAATAACTTCTCTACTGTAAATCACTCTTTCCAACTGAGTAATATGATAGTTAACTCAATATGCGGGGACGAATGTTCTTTATTTTATTCTAGATATTATTAGTCAAGTTGATTTCGCTTACGAAGCCATTGTTGGAGTTAAAAAATGTTTAAGATAGTTTTCCCCTTTCATATCTATAGAACCTTTCAAACCCGCCTAAAATAACTAAATAATACCAAATGTAAAATGAGAAGCATCCTCATGGCCTCAAATGATTAATTAACCCCTTCTGTACCAGCGATGCATTTTTAACTTCATTCTGGCTATTATTAGAAGATTTTATTCAGTTTAAATAGAGCCTCCAGCAATTAACAGGCGTCGAACTATCTCACTTAACTCTTTGTATTACCACAGGTCCTTCTTAAACTGCATAAACTCGTCTAAATATAGCTAGAATGAAAATAAAAAGACGTCGCCGGTACAGTAGGGGTGAAAGACGTCGCCGGTACAGTAGGGGTGAAAGACGTCGCCGGTACAGTAGGGGTGAAAGACGTCGCCGGTACAGTAGGGGTGAAAGACGTCGCCGGTACAGTAGGGGTGAAAGACGTCGCCGGTACAGTAGGGGTGAAAGTTACAGCTGAATTGTATATACAGACACGGAGGCTAAGTTTAAAAGTACAGTCGGCCTAGTATGTCTCGGCACCAAGTATGTTTTGATCAATAATTTGGTATCAGCAATATTTACACATGATTTCTTATTTTTGAGTGAGATAAACAAACATGTTCCTACACTTACCCACCCTATTCAACAGATGACAGACATTAATACACCCCAGAGCGAGCCACACGTAATGACAGATGAGACACGATTTATTAGCGCCACCGTACGTGCTAACAAATAAGAGTAAATTCATATATATTCACCAACCCACCAATTAACTTACAAAAAAAAAACTAATTAATGCAATAAATGAATCTACTGAATATATGGTGCACTCCAAGGACTCGAACCTAAGACACTCACAACGAAAACCAGAGAAAGGAACCCCTCCCCCCATAAAATCCGCCTTCACAACTTTGTATCATCACCCCACTGAGAGTCATTCCAATAGCGGTAGTTGGGGCGGAACAAGTGGCTCGCTATAAGTAGCGCCAACGAACTTTGCAATAATCTTGATCCCTGACCTCTTCGTAACTCAAAAGGGACTAGAGCAAACTGGCTGTAAATATCCACAACCTATTACCTGGTGGACTCTTCCCAAATGAGAGGAATGTCAGCCAGATCGCTTTCATTTATTTTGAGTTATATATGAAGTTAAGGGGTCAAGATTATTGTCAAGTACGTTGGCGCTACCTATAGTACCCATGTACTCCTTAAAGGGGGATGGCTCACTTTTTGGTTGATTTTGTTTAATTTATTTATTATTTTTCTAGTTTCCTCTCTAGACCTCCATCAAACTTAAACACTAACAACGCCTACACTGCTTAAGGGGAGGTTTTTAGTTTGTTTCCTAGACATCCATCAAACTTAACCCCCCTTCCCCCCTAGACCCCCTTTCAAGATAAATTTGTACATTTTTCGGTAGAAAAATGTCCCGGCCGAAGGCCGATTTCTCCTAAAACTACAGGCTCGCTATCGCTCGCCTGGAAAAATTTGACACCTTAATGGCACGAAAGGTCTTAATATTGACAAAGAAATAGGGTGAAAGGTCTTGAAATCGCCTAACTAATGGTTACGAACATCTTAAAATCTCAAAACTAATGGAGCTAAAGATGAGGGAGAAGGGGGTCACAAAAAGATGGCCCATCTCCCCTTAACCTATGGCTATGGTTCCAGTCAAAACGGCCTCACTCCCAAATGGCCACAACCAAACCGGCAAAAGACTCCTACCTTAAGGGGGGAGGGTTACTTTTTTTGGACCCCCTTCTCCCTCGTGCTTAGGCCAATTAGTTAGATATTTTAAGACATTCGTCCGAAGGGTTTGGCAATTTTATCACCCTTTGCCCCATTTCCTTGTCCATTTTAAGACCTTTCGTACTATTTAGGTGTCGATTTTTTTCCTGGCGACCGATAGCGAGCCTGTAATTTTAAGAGAAACCGGCCTTCGGTCGGAGCATTTGTCTACCGAAAAATGTATAAACATTATCTTGAAGGGGGAGGGGGGGGGGGGGGGGTATAGCGGGTATTTTTGTTAAAGCTTGGATGGAGGCCTAGGGAGGAAACTAAAAAATGAATGAATAAATGACTAAGTAGACCATAAATATATCCACTACCTCCCTTAATCTGACTAAATCAAGCTAACTTAACCTAACTAAACCCAACTTAACCTAACCTAACTAATCCCACACTAACCTAACCTAATTTGACCACACCAAGTCTACCCTAATTCCTAACAAAACTTAAACTGCATAATTCTAGTGCTATGAACGCTTTGGTTGTAGTTGGTTAGTAGTGTGGCCGCTTTGGTTGTAGTTGGTTAGTAGTGTGGCCGCTTTGGTTGTAGTTGGTTAGTAGTGTGGCCGCTTTGGTTGTAGTTGGTTAGTAGTGTGGCCGCTTTGGTTGTAGTTGGTTAGTAGTGTGGCCGCTTTGGTTGTAGTTGGATAGTAGTGTGGCCGCTTTGGTTGTAGTTGGTTAGTAGTGTGGCCGCTTTGGTTGTAGTTGGTTAGTAGTGTGGCCGCTTTGGTTGTAGTTGGTTAGTAGTGTGGCCGCTTTGGTTGTAGTTGGTTAGTAGTGTGGCCGCTTTGGTTGTAGTTGGTTAGTAGTTGTGGCCGCTTTGGTTGTAGTTGGTTAGTAGTGTGGCCGCTTTGGTTGTAGTTGGTTAGTAGTGTGGCCGCTTTGGTTGTAGTTGGTTAGTAGTGTGGCCGCTTTGGTTGTAGTTGGTTAGTAGTGTTGCCGCTTTGGTTGTAGTTGGTTAGTAGTGTGGCCACTTTGGTTGTAGTTGGTTAGTAGTGTGGCCGCTTTGGTTGTAGTTGGTTAGTAGTGTGGCCACTTTGCTTGTAGTTGGTTAGTAGTGTGGCTGCTTTGGTTGTAGTTGGTTAGTAGTGTGGCCGCTTTGGTTGTAGTTGGTTAGTAGTGTGGCCGCTTTGGTTGTAGTTGGTTAGTAGTGTGGCCGCTTTGGTTGTAGTTGGTTAGTAGTGTGGCCACTTTGGTTGTAGTTGGTTAGTAGTGTGGCCACTTTGGTGTAGTTGGTTAGTAGTGTGGCCGCTTTGGTTGTAGTTGGTTAGTAGTGTGGCCACTTTGGTTGTAGTTGGTTAGTAGTGTGGCCGCTTTGGTTGTAGTTGGTTAGTAGTGTGGCCACTTTGCTTGTAGTTGGTTAGTAGTGTGGCTGCTTTGGTTGTAGTTGGTTAGTAGTGTGGCCGCTTTGGTTGTAGTTGGTTAGTAGTGTGGCCGCTTTGGTTGTAGTTGGTTAGTAGTGTGGCCGCTTTGGTTGTAGTTGGTTAGTAGTGTGGCCGCTTTGGTTATAGTTGGTTAGTAGTGTGGCCGCTTTGGTTGTAGTTGGTTAGTAGTGTGGCCACTTTGCTTGTAGTTGGTTAGTAGTGTGGCTGCTTTGGTTGTAGTTGGTTAGTAGTGTGGCCGCTTTGGTTGTAGTTGGTTAGTAGTGTGGCCGCTTTGGTTGTAGTTGGTTAGTAGTGTGGCCGCTTTGATTGTAGTTGCTTAGTAGTGTGGCCGCTTTGGTTGGAGTTGGTTAGTAGTGTGGCCGCTTTGGTTGTAGTTGGTTAGTAGTGTGGCCGCTTTGGTTGTAGTTGGTTAGTAGTGTGGCCGCTTTGGTTGTAGTTGGTTAGTAGTGTGGCCGCTTTGGTTGTAGTTGGTTAGTAGTGTGGCCGCTTTGGTTGTAGTTGCTTAGTAGTGTGGCCGCTTTGGTTGTAGTTGGTTAGTAGTGTGGCTGCTTTGGTTGTAGTTGCTTAGTAGTGTGGCCACTTTGGTTGTAGTTGCTTAGTAGTGTGGCCACTTTGGTTGTAGTTGGTTAGTAGTGTGGCCGCTTTGGTTGTAGTTGCTTAGTAGTGTGGCCGCTTTGGTTGTAGTTGCTTAGTAGTGTGGCCGCTTTGGTTGTAGTTGCTTAGTAGTGTGGCCGCTTTGGTTGTAGTTGGTTAGTAGTGTGGCTGCTTTGGTTGTAGTTGGTTAGTAGTGTGGCCGCTTTGGTTGTAGTTGCTTAGTAGTGTGGCCGCTTTGGTTGTAGTTGGTTAGTAGTGTGGCTGCTTTGGTTGTAGTTGGTTAGTAGTGTGGCCGCTTTGGTTGTAGCTGGTTAGTAGTGTGGCCACTTTGGTTGTAGCTGGTTAATAGTGTGGCTGCTTTGGTTGTAGTTGGATAGTAGTGTGGCCGCTTTGGTTGTAGTTGGTTAGTAGTGTGGCCGCTTTGGTTGTAGTTGGTTAGTAATGTGGCCGCTTTGGTTGTAGTTGCTTAGTAGTATGGCCGCTTTGGTTGTAGTTGGTTAGTAGTGTGGCCGCTTTGGTTGTAGCTGGTTAGTAGTGTGGCCGCTTTGGTTGTAGCTGGTTAGTAGTGTGGCTGCTTTGGTTGTAGTTGGTTAGTAGTGTGGCCGCTTTGGTTGTAGTTGGTTAGTAGTGGCCGCTTTGGTTGTAGTTGGTTAGTAGTGTGGCCACTTTGGTTGTAGTTGGTTAGTAGTGTGGCCGCTTTGGTTGTAGTTGGTTAGTAGTGTGGCCACTTTGGTTGTAATTGGTTAGTAGTGTGGCCACTTTGGTTGTAGTTGGTTAGTAGTGTGGCCGCTTTGGTTGTAGTTGGTTAGTAGTGTGGCCGCTTTGGTTGTAGTTGGTTAGTAGTATGGCCGCTTTGGTTGTAGTTGGTTAGTAGTGTGGCCGCTTTGGTTGTAGTTGGTTAGTAGTGTGGCCGCTTTGGTTGTAGTTGGTTAGTAGTGTGGGCCGCTTTGGTTGTAGTTGGTTAGTAGTATGGCCGCTTTGGTTTGTAGTTGGTTAGTAGTGTGGCCGCTTTGGTTGTAGTTGGTTAGTAGTGTGGCCGCTTTGGTTGTAGTTGGTTAGTAGTGTGGCCACTTTGGTTGTAGTTGGTTATAGTGTGGCCGCTTTGGTTGTAGTTTGGTTAGTAGTGTGGCCACTTTGGTTGTAGTTTGGTTAGTAGTGTGGCCGCTTTGGTTGTAGTTGGTTAGTAGTGTGGCCACTTTGGTTGTAGTTGGTTAGTAGTGTGGCCGCTTTGGTTATAGTTGGTTAGTAGTGTTGCCGCTTTGGTTGTAGTTGGTTAGTAGTGTGGCCACTTTGGGTTGTAAGTTGGTTAGTAGTGTGGCCACTTTGGTTTGTAGTTGGTTAGTCGTGTGGCCGCTTTCGGTGTAGTTGGTTAGTAGTGTGGCCACTTTGGTTCTAGGTGGTTCGTAGTGTGGCCGCTTTGGTTGTAGTTGGTTAGTAGTGTGGCCACTTTGCTTGTAGTTGGTTAGTAGTGTGGCTGCTTTGGTTGTAGTTGGTTAGTAGTGTGGCCGCTTTGGTTGTAGTTGGTTAGTAGTGTGGCCGCTTTGGTTGTAGTTGGTTAGTAGTGTGGCCGCTTTGGTTGTAGTTGGTTAGTAGTGTGGCCGCTTTGGTTATAGTTGGTTAGTAGTGTGGCCGCTTTGGTTGTAGTTGGTTAGTAGTGTGGCCACTTTGCTTGTAGTTGGTTAGTGTGGCTGCTTTGGTTGTAGTTGGTTAGTAGTGTGGCCGCTTTGGTTGTAGTTGGTTAGTAGTGTGGCCGCTTTGGTTGTAGTTGGTTAGTAGTGTGGCCGCTTTGATTGTAGTTGCTTAGTAGTGTGGCCGCTTTGGTTGGAGTTGGTTAGTAGTGTGGCCGCTTTGGTTGTAGTTGGTTAGTAGTGTGGCCGCTTTGGTTGTAGTTGGTTAGTAGTGTGGCCGCTTTGGTTGTAGTTGCTTAGTAGTGTGGCCGCTTTGGTTGTAGTTGGTTAGTAGTGTGGCCGCTTTGGTTGTAGTTGCTTAGTAGTGTGGCCGCTTTGGTTGTAGTTGGTTAGTAGTGTGGCTGCTTTGGTTGTAGTTGCTTAGTAGTGTGGCCACTTTGGTTGTAGTTGCTTAGTAGTGTGGCCACTTTGGTTGTAGTTGGTTAGTAGTGTGGCCGCTTTGGTTGTAGTTGCTTAGTAGTGTGGCCGCTTTGGTTGTAGTTGCTTAGTAGTGGCCGCTTTGGTTGTAGTTGCTTAGTAGTGGGGCCGCTTTGGTTGTAGTTGGTTTAGTATGTGGCTGCTTTGGTTGTAGTTGGTTAGTAGTGTGGCCGCTTTGGTTGTAGCTGGTTAGTAGTGTGGCCAACTTTGGTTGTAGCTGGTTAATAGTGTGGCTGCTTTGGTTGTAGTTGGATAGTAGTGTGGCCGCTTTGGTTGTAGTTGGTTAGTAGTGTGGCCGCTTTGGTTGTAGTTGGTTAGTAATGTGGCCGCTTTGGTTGTAGTTGCTTAGTAGTATGGCCGCTTTGGTTGTAGTTGGTTAGTAGTGTGGCCGCTTTGGTTGTAGCTGGTTAGTAGTGTGGCCGCTTTGGTTGTAGCTGGTTAGTAGTGTGGCTGCTTTGGTTGTAGTTGGTTAGTAGTGTGGCCGCTTTGGTTGTAGTTGGTTAGTAGTGTGGCCGCTTTGGTTGTAGTTGGTTAGTAGTGTGGCCGCTTTGGTTGTAGTTGGTTAGTAGTGTGGCCGCTTTGGTTGTAGTTGGTTAGTAGTGTGGCCACTTTGGTTGTAGTTGGTTAGTAGTGTGGCCGCTTTGGTTGTAGTTGGTTAGTAGTGTGGCCGCTTTGGTTGTAGTTGGTTAGTAGTGTGGCCGCTTTGGTTGTAGTTGGTTAGTAGTGTGGCCGCTTTGGTTGTAGTTGGTTAGTAGTGTGGCCACTTTGGTTGTAGTTGGTTAGTAGTGTGGCCGCTTTGGTTGTAGTTGGTTAGTAGTGTGGCCACTTTGGTTGTAGTTTGGTTAGTAGTGTGGCCACTTTGGTTGTAGTTGGTTTAGTAGTGTGGCCGCTTTGGTTGTAGTTGGTTAGTAGTGTGGCCGCTTTGGTTGTAGTTGGTAGTAGTATGCCGCTTTGGTTGTAGTTGGTTAGTAGTGTGGCCGCTTTGGTTGTAGTTGGTTAGTAGTGTGGCCGCTTTGGTTGTAGTTGGTTAGTAGTGTGGCCGCTTTGGTTGTAGTTGGTTAGTAGTATGGCCGCTTTGGTTGTAGTTGGTTAGTAGTGTGGCCGCTTTGGTTGTAGTTGGTTAGTAGTGTGGCCGCTTTGGTTGTAGTTGGTTAGTAGTGTGGCCACTTTGGTTGTAGTTGGTTAGTAGTGTGGCCGCTTTGGTTGTAGTTGGTTAGTAGTGTGGCCACTTTGGTTGTAGTTGGTTAGTAGTGTGGCCGCTTTGGTTGTAGTTGGTTAGTAGTGTGGCCACTTTGGTTGTAGTTGGTTAGTAGTGTGGCCGCTTTGGTTGTAGTTGGTTAGTAGTGTGGCCACTTTGGTTGTAATTGGTTAGTAGTGTGGCCACTTTGGTTGTAGTTGGTTAGTAGTGTGGCCGCTTTGGTTGTAGTTGGTTAGTAGTGTGGCCACTTTGGTTGTAATTGGTTAGTAGTGTGGCCACTTTGGTTGTAGTTGGTTAGTAGTGTGGCCGCTTTGGTTGTAGTTGGTTAGTAGTGTGGCCGCTTTGGTTGTAGTTGGTTAGTAGTGTGGCCGCTTTGGTTGTAGTTGGTTAGTTGTGTGGCCGTTTAAATATGACCTTATATTTCGGCCATGTCTGCCTTTTGTACTCAACGGTACTCTATTAATAACAAGTGGACATTTTGTACTAAGTTTATTATCATTATTGTTGAATTATATATATAATGATTATATATATATATATATATATATATATATATATATATATATATATATATATATAAAGTATACTCTCAGCCGAGCCCGAACCCCCGACAGTCGGAACAATTGTCGATGCTTTAATTAACTATACCACGACGTGATACTTAACCTTTTCCTATTTATATTACGGAGAATGTATTTCAATTCATACACAAGTTGTTGCATCCATATTCCAGGATACCATACAGGGATTTTTATAAGTACCCCCACACAACTGTGGATGAATTGAAATACATTCTGCAGGATTCTGTGTTGCAAACTCTGATCTCCGGTGCGGACGTAAAGGTACCGGTTTTGACCTAGCTGCTGTGAGTGCATCCATACAAGTACCTGTCGACAGTGCTGGCATTCTCTTTGGCCTTGCATGGAGGGATGGGGGGGGGGGGGGGGGGGTACTACAACCTACACTGAAAAGGACCTGAATAGTACCGCATTTCCTTAAGAGGAGATGGGCTGTTTTTTTCTGACCCCCTTCTCCCTCATGCTTAGCCCCATTAACCTTTAGGCGTCAATGATTTTCCTGGCGAGTCCTGGCGTGCGATAGCGAGCCTGAAATTGTGGAGGAACCGGTCTTCGGTCGTAACATTTGTCTCCCGAAAAATGTACAAATTAATCTCAAAGGAGGATTTAATTGATGTTTGTTATGTTTTATGGAAGTCTAGGGAGGAAATAAAAAAAAAACATATGAATATTCTAATAAACAGACCCCCAAAAATAACCACTGTCCCCTTAATCCCGGAGGTGCAGCAGGTGTGAGGCGAGTGGCAGAGCACGGTGGTGGTGGAAACTTCAAGCAGGGCACCAGATTATATTTATTTTAAAGATCCTTTGAGTTCTCAATCACTCATTTGAAATAATAAAATGAACAGATTACCTTTTCAGTTAAACCAAGCTTATATTTATCTCTTAACCTATTGACTGCAAACTCGTGATTTGAATAGCCCTACATGTTGCTAATTTGAATAGCCCTACATGTTGCTAATACTCGACTGAAAATCTGACCCTCGCAAAACATAATGAAACATAGGCAGCCTCATGTGAGACCTACCACACTTTTCCAGGAGAACCTCTCTGTAAAACAATGCAAGGAATGCAACATGTATCTGTAAAATCATGCAAGTGATGTAACGTATCTGTAAAACAATGCAAGGAATGCAACATGTATCTGTAAAATCATGCAAGGGATGCAACGTTAATAATGTTCTAGCAAGTTTTGGTTCTTGTCAATATATATAATGCAGCTATATGTTTGAATATTATAGTATCTGTCTGTCTGCCTATCTGTCTCTCTTACTGAGCACTTAATCTTCTCATTTGTAAAGTAATTAATTTTTGTTACTGCTATTATTTACGTTTACATATTTTCATTATATATCATCAATATCAATACATGTTTATACTGTATAATCCTACACTAATTTACTGAATGAATACAATTAAGAGTTATATTTGATATGTACACGAAGGAGACAAAAGACAAAACTACCTGTAACAAGTGTCCCCCTACGGTTGAAAGAATGACAGACAACCAACACCAAGAAACATTAGAGATAATTTAGGTGTGTTGGAAAGAAGTGGTGTGGTGTGCTTGTTAAGTGTAGTGAAATAAACAGGAGGAGGAAGTGTTTGCGAAAGTAAGCTGGATTACGGTCTGTGTTGGTGAGGCACACACAGATACAGTGGGGGAAGCCAGGCAAACGAAACAGGAGTTCCAGCCACCCCTTAGCATAGTCAATTGCTTAGTATTACCATTGCAGTCCAATTTAGTATTCTTTATCAGCTTACAAAATTATACCATTTAAGTAGCAAACCAAATTTCTCGTAATGACTTTAAAAGTTCAGTAATATTCATGTCAGCCAATTTACTTCTCTCACGCACATGAATACACACACACACATGCACACACACATTAATACGCACACCCACATGCATTCATACACACCATTTGTCATGTTCTCTTTTTAGCAGTATGTATTTCTTTTACAATCTTCTATACACACATGCATTTATACACACAAACACACACTAACTGTACATCTTAATTCACCTAACACCGAAACAAATACCAAAAAACACACACACACTGCACATATTAATTAACTTAAAGCTGCAACTAATCCACACACACACACTTACCCCCACACACACACACCGATCCACACTGCACATATTAATTAAACTAAAGCTGCAACACACACACACACACACACACACACACACACACACACACACACACACACACACACACACACACACACACACACACACACACACACACACACACACACACACACACACACACACACACACACACACACACACACACACACACACACACACACACACACACAAATGGTACAAGGTGAGATGGGTATCATATGGTTCACCTATACTAAATACTGATGGCTACCTAAGCCTTCGGGCGAGACGGTACCGTCTATAGTGAGAATGGTACCATACAGATCCACCCTAAGCCTTCGTTTCCGATGTCGCCAATTGGCTAAAAATACAGACTACACACACATCCACAGCCATTCCAACGATACATATAACACCTACACATATAGGAGGCGGGAAATAACGAGCATGCTCACTCCCGCAATACAACTAGAGTAAGTACAACTAGAGTAAGTACACACACACACACACACACACTGCACATATTAATTCATTTAAAGCTGCAACTAATACACACACACACAGCCAATCTTAATTTACCCAGCACTGCAACAAATCTACTTAAGCTTTCAGAATATTCAAACCCTTCCCTGCGCCTCTCTGAACCGGCACATCCATCTTGCAATACACCATTAATTTTGCAACTGTTTTGTATACCTTTGCAATGCACTCGGTAACAGACTCCTGGAGTAAGCTGATTGGCTTGTGAATGTAAAGTATCGTCCACTTGGATAATAATTGACAGGTTTATCTTCTCTATATACTCTCTGCCTTTCTATATGTATGTATTAGTGGATTCCTCACCCATGGATATATTACTATTACTGTACAATCAATGTAAGCTTACATTGAAAAACATAAATTAGACCATTAATGCCTAACATTGGTAAGGAGGGAGGGAACTAAAAAATCAACCACTTTTCTCTCTATATATATATATATCGATTTTACTCAAAATAGAAAGGATCTCTAGCAATAATAAGGCTTCGAGCCATCTCAATCAACCCTTTTAACTACCACACATCCTTCCAAAGCTGCATAAAATCGCCTAAATATAGCTACAATAAAATTTAACAGACATCGCTGGTACAGAAAGGGTTAAGCAAGAGAAAGGGGGTCTTCATTACCTTACTCAACCGGAAGTAGGCTCTCACGGGGGAAAGAAACTATGGGAACTTGACAAAGATAGTAGCGGAAATATATAAACAAAAACAACACAAAGCATAAAGGTATAAAGGTATAAAGGTATAAAGGAAACTACAAACAGGTACCCAGTAAATTGGCCTTCATTTGGGAGACTCCGCCCTGTTCGGCCAGGCAGCTTAGGGAATGACAACAACAACCAAGTAAATTAACCTATTCTAGTATGAAGGGGGAGGTAGTTGCATTTTCTGAACCCACCCCCTACTCCCTCATCTTTAGCATATTAGTTTTGAGATTTTCAGAAGTTCTTTCCGTTAGTTTGGCGATTTTGAGACCTTTCACCCCATTTCTTTGTCAATATTAAGACCCCCCCCCCTTCCTTTGATAACGCTACCTGTTGTAAACAGTTCAATAAACAAAATGAAGGACGGAAAAACTGCAAGGTGCTCTGGCATTGTTGCTGAGATGATAAAAACCTAAGGTGACATAGGAATTAAATTGATCACTGAGTTAATAAATCCATCATCAGAGAAGAGATAATCCCAGATGAATGGCATAGAAGTGTAATAGTAAACATATATAGGGGTGAGGGGGATCTATTAGATATGGGAAAGTTTAGGGGCCTGAAAATGCTTAACCAAGTAATGAAGGTCTGAGAGAGTCTTTGAAGGTATGATTAAAGAAAGCACCTCCAGCAATGATTTGCAGTCGGTTTCATGCCAGGACATAGTACAATCGATGCTATCTGCACAGTTGGGCAGCTGTAGGAAAGATATGCAAGTAAAGATAGTGATCTGTTTCTGGAGAAGACCTTTGATAGGTAGCCCAGAGATGTTATGCAGTGGGCTATGAGGACATTTGGCATAAAAGTGTGTCTGGTGCTTGTGATAAGGACGGTGTACGAGGGCTCACGAACAGCAGTGATAGTGAAAGATGTACTGAACGAGGAGTTTACAGTTCGCGTTGGAATCCACGAGGGCTCTGTGTTAAACTCTCTCCTCTTTGTTATGGTACTGAAGGCATTATCTGGACATTTCAGAGTTGGGCTCCCCTGGGAGCTGTTATATGTAGATGACCTGATACATATCGTAGATAGTGTGTAAGATGCCAAGGCCATGTTCAGAAGATGGAGATAATAGGATTAAGGATTACAAATAAATAATAATTACAACAAAGGTTTTGCACAATAGATTAGGGCTTGGAAAGGTAGAAAAAGTGGAGTATACCCATGTACAGTATGCAGAAAAGGTGTAGGCATTAACTCAAATCAGTGTAGCGTCTGCCGCTGCTGGATAAACTACGGGAAAAAGCGCTGTGCTAGAATAAAGGGACCTCTAGTCCGAAGTTGAGAAATTTGTATGCATAGTATGCAAAGGTGGGCTTGTTTACAGTGACTGGCTTGAGACTGTTAACTTTGGCAATGAATCACTGGAGAATCTTTTACTACTTGGGAGATACCATCTCTGCCGGTGTTTGGGCCGAAACCATCTCTATTACCAGAATTAGATGTGGCAGGGGGAAGTTCAGAGAACTGCTGTCTTTAATTACCATGAAAAGACTCCATCTCCTCTTGAAAGGAAAGGTGTGAGCTTTATGTTTTAGAAGATCAATATCATATGCTTCAGAAACGTGGCCTGCCAAAGCGGATATCAACAGAATGGTGTGTATTGAAATGAGAGTGGTGAGGTGGATGTTTGGGGCAAAACTGCAAGATAGATTATCTAGTGAAGAGAATCATGAGATGGTTAAGGATCAAGAGTATTAGTGATGAAATGTTTACTAGCAGGCTTGGATGATTTGGAGATGTGGAGAGGATGGATGAACTACAGTAAGTTGGGTGAACAGATGCAAGTCCGTGAACGTGGAGGGAGCTGCTCTAAGGGGCAGACCAAGAAAGATGTGGGATCAGAGCTTATGGGTTGATCTTGAAATAACAAATCTGAAATGTGAGGCAGCTCTAAACAGGGCTGCATGGAGACCAGAACTGCATTCGTTTGGAGCATTCAGTCTTTAAATTTACGTGCGTATTAAGTATAAAATATCTTTCCTAATATACCCTTCCTAATATACCTTTCCAGAGCTACCATGGTAGATAATGATAAAGCCTGGTATTGGAAAGTTTGGAGATCGAGAGAGAGAGCACAAGAAAGGATGGATATAGATAAATAGAGAGAGAGAGAGAGACAGAGAGATATGGAAGAAAGAGAGAGAGAATATCAGAAAGATGGTAAGAGAGAAGAGGGGAGAAAGAAATATAACTTCACAAAGGCAGGAGAGAGAGAGAGAGAGAGAGAGAGAGAGAGAGAGAGAGAGAGAGAGAGAGAGAGAGAGAGAGAGAGAGAGAGAGAGAGAGAGAGAGAGAGAGAGAGAGAGAGAGAGAACCAATGTGCTGTAGGCTCGGGGTGAACAAAATGGAGGCTGTCTTTAACCCTCTAGAAGGCTTGACCAATTTCTTTCCTCACACCAAATTTGTATTTCACGTAAGTGCCTCATGTAATTTCTGGAACTGAAAACGGCCATATATATATATGCTGTATATATGGAGGGAGGGAGTACCGATAGGGTAGGCAAGAATTAAGGAGAAGGGGGTAGAGAAGGAGGGGGTAGAGAAGGAGGGGGGTTGAGAGTTTACTTACACTCACTAATATACATTCCTTCAGTAATAACATTTACCGGTATGTTATGTTTGGGCTTGTTGTCATGGGTGAATATATAATACAGGGAGAGTGGAATACATATGAAAACAAGCAACATACCCTATATACTGTATATACATTATATTTCAGTATATATCGATAGAAATTGATTGGTAGATAGATCTAATACAAAGATAAAGGGAGAGGAATAAAACAAAACCAGTACTGAGGAAAAAAGGAAACAACAGATAAATTCATAATGATCCTTCTCGTTTCCATTTGATAGAATGGTACTCGATAGCCTTGGCAGGCAACCCTTCAAGGGGAATAAACCCTAAACAAATTACCGATGGGCGACACGCTAATGATAATCGGTACCACTTACAAGTAGCGATCTCTATAACAGATAAGTGATAAATATTTTTTCTAATGTGAATAGTATGACCGATCAGTCAAATTTTCTTTTGATACAAGTGACACTACCCATGTATCCAACACAATAACCCGCAAAGCAACACAGCCTTGAACCCCAGACAATGTTGATTGCAATTTATATTATCATTATTATTATCATTAATAATAATAATATTATAATTATTAGTAGTATTGTTACTGTATTACTAAACAAACTATTAACAATAATTACACATTGTCCATTGTAATCCAATTAACACCTACGATTCATAAGTTAGATATAATTATTCAAATATTACATATTTTGGAATCAGAGTAAAATATTTTAAGAAAGCGATGTTATAATTATCAAAGTATTTAGACAAATTCCTATTTTCCTCTCTTTCAATTCTGGGGTGAATGAACTTACAATTCATAATCAGAATTATTCCTACGAGTCGTTTGGAGCTTTCATTGTTTCGCCGGCAGCAGCTCAAAGGCCTGAATAAGCCTCTTTTGCCAGCCTTAGTGAAGAGGGTTTATCAGCTCTGAGCCAATATCAGTCTGCATTCCTATCTGCTCCCTTCCTCACCCTTTCTGGAAGAGAGCCTGGGGTGGAATAGAGCGGGTTGGTAGAGCTGGGGGTGATTGAGTAAGCGTAATAGAGCCTGGGATAGAATAAAGCTGGTTGGTAGAGCTGGGGGTGACGGAGTGATAGAGCTGGGGGTGGTGGAGTAAGTGTAAGATAACTAAAGTGTTAGAGTTGGTTGATAGAGCTGGGGGTGGTGGAGTAAGTGTAAGATAACTAAAGTGTAGAGTTGGTTGATAGAGCTGGGGGTGGTGGAGTAAGTGTAAGATAACTAAAGTGTTAGAGTTGGTTGATAGAGCTGGGGGTGGTGGAGTAAGTGTAAGATAACTAAAGTGTAGAGTTGGTTGATAGAGCTGGGGGTGGTGGAGTAAGTGTAAGATAACTAAAGTGTAGAGTTGGTTGATAGAGCTGGGGGTGGTGGTGTAAGTGTAAGATAACTAAAGTGTAGAGTTGGTTGATAGAGCTGGGTTTGATGGAGTAAGTGTAAGATAACTAAAGTGTAGAGTTGGTTGATAGAGCTGGGGGTGGTGGAGTAAGTGTAAGATAACTAAAGTGTAGAGTTGGTTGATAGAGCTGGGTTTGATGGAGTAAGTGTAAGATAACTAAAGTGTAGAGTTGGTTGATAGAGCTGGGGGTGGTGGAGTAAGTGTAAGATAACTAAAGTGTAGAGTTGGTTGATAGAGCTGTGGGTGGTGGAGTAAGTGTAAGATAACTAAAGTGTAGAGTTGGTTGATAGAGCTGGGGGTGGTGGAGTAAGTGTAAGATAACTGAAGTGTAGAGTTGGTTGATAGAGCTGGGGGGGTGGAGTAAGTGTAAGATAACTAAAGTGTAGAGTTGGTTGATAGAGCTGGGGGTGGTGGAGTAAGTGTAAGATAACTGAAGTGTAGAGTTGGTTGATAGAGCTGGGGGTGGTGGAGTAAGTGTAAGATAACTAAAGTGTAGAGTTGGTTGATAGAGCTGGGGGTGGTGGAGTAAGTGTAAGATAACTAAAGTGTAGAGTTGGTTGATAGAGCTGGGGGTGGTGGAGTAAGTGTAAGATAACTAAAGTGTTAGAGTTGAATTGGTTGTGGTGATAAAGAGTTATTACTAACATACTGAAGTTTATTTAGGTAAAGCTGGAGTGCCATGGCGGGGGTGGTAGAGCTGGGTTGATAAAGCTAGGTAAAGAGCTTTGGATGGTACAGTTTGATTAGTATAGGTGAGCTTATAGAGTGTACAGTAAAGTTGGGTAAGAGGTATCCTCACCAGGATTCGAACCCACTCACTCCAGGTATATTTGAGAGAGTCGGGCACCGTAACCACTCGGCCATGAGCGGATGAAAGGAAACCAACCTTAGTTCTTATTTGAGGAACCAGGTTTTTAGTCTCGTGGAGGACTATGCCTTCGAACACGTGGTGAGTTTATTAAACTTCGACCATGACTATTTTTACGCTTCCCCCCCCCCCCCCCCCCCCCCGCCAACTCGGTTAAGTGATAGCCTATACGATTTTTAATCGTCCTGGTACTATTATGGAACCTCTGCAAATGACAAATATCAATTATGTACGATTAAGTAAGACAGGTTGGGTAAGAGGTATCCTCACCAGGATTCGAACCCACTCACTCCAGGTATATTTGGGAGAGTCGGGCACCGTACTCTTATTTGAGGAACCAGGTTCCTCAAATAAGAACTAAGGTTGCTTTCCTTTTATCCGCTCATTGCCGATTGGTTACGGTGCCCGACTCTCCCAAATATACCTGGAGTGACTGGGTTCGAATCCTGGTGAGGATACCTTTTACCCAACCTGTCGTACTTAATCGTACATAATTGATACAGTAACGTTGTATTAGTTGTGCTGATTAATAGAGTTGTACAATATTTGTGGAGTATTGACAAAGGTGAGTACGCTATAGAGTACTTACGATTCTACTTGTCACTATATTATGCACTATATCAAATATATCTATCAATAAAAGCGGTCAATATATAATCGTCCATTGAAAGAGTTAACAGAGAGGGGTGTAGAGATTGAGAGGTAGAATTTGTTTCATATTTTACTGCAAAGCTGTTGAGGCATACCGGACTGATAACACTGAATATAAGTAAAGTTAGGATGGAAGAGAAGTGGGTAATACAGCTGAAGTGATATAATGTAGACTGGGGAGAAATGCCAGGAATATATAGCCTAGTTGAGGATACAATTTTATTTATATTTTCTTTTTCTAGTTTTCTTTATTTTCTTATTATTATTGTGTTTAAGCCGGCGAATAATAACATCTTGTTTCCGTCTTAATTGCTCAGATAATTCAACATGTTTATAAGCAAATATACTGTTACTTACGAATACTTGCCAATACTATGATGCCTAGGCATAGTCTATCTATCTATCTATTGCCCGACGCCGTGATCCCCGAAGGGGTGACCACGAACGAACCGCCCCCATGCACCTCTGTCCCCAGTCAGTCGACGCCCCTCCCCCCAACCAGCACCGCCTTCGTTCATATGTCTTATTTTTCCCCTAGTTAGCAGAACATTTGCTGCTAAGGGAGTGACATGTCCGTCAAGTTAAAAATATATTCGAGTATAATTGATTGATTGCGGTTAACAATACTAATAATAACAATGTACTTGTTTTTATTGTATTCTTGCTATGACTAGACGATTATAATTATACAGGTTAAGACACAGCTCAAGTCATCAAAGTTAAAAAATCTAATCCAGTTATCCATTTGGCTGCCACAAACTTAACTTAAATTTAAAACATAAACTGCCTAAAGTTGTATAATGTTAGCCCGAACAGAATTTCTTATTATCATCAACCCACCAATTTACTTACAAATATTGATCACGACCTGACCTACTTTTGCCCAGGCGCACATGTGGACGCGATCGCGTCCTTAAGCCCTGCACGAAATTCGGTAAAACTACACGAAATAAGCAATTCGTCCATTTGGGACTCGATATATCTGGCCTACTAGTCCAGATGTGGAGGTATCTGGCAAAAATGTATAGCTAGGTGAACAGGAACAATGAAAAAAACATTAGCAGCCCCAAACCGTATGTCGCCTGTCCATGGAAACTTAAAACACTTATTCAGACCTGATAAGGTTAATGAAATCAAGAAACTAATGAATACATGTGGTATTTCAAGGATAAATAAATATAGGATAAAAGAGTTTGTTTTGGCATAATGCAAACGATGTGCTCCTGGTATATGGAAACTAAACCCTGTTATAAGTATAGGTAGACCACAAATCCTGAACCCTAACCTCTATAATTAAAAAAGGACTGGAGCAAATGGGCTGTAAATGTCCACATCTATTCTCCTAGCTGACCCTTCCCAAATGGTAGTAATACTTGTTCGATTACTCTAGTCGTTAGTGAGTTAAAGAGGTTAATGTTTAAGAGTTTTGGTCTATATATTTAGAACAGGGTATAATGAATGAACAAATACTGTCTTTATTTAGGGGACATTGGCCGGTTTGTCTGGCCCCCATTCTCCCTCATGTTTTGCCCTAATAGTTTTGACATTTTAAGACATTGGTTTTACGATATCAACTCCGTTCACCCCATATCGTTATCGTATGGAAGACCTTTCGTGCCATTTACGTGTCAATATTTCCATGGCGAGCGTTAGCGAGCCTTTAATTTAAGAGGCTTCCGGTCTTCGGCCAGAACATTTTTCTATCGAAAAATGTACACATTTATCTTCAAGGAGGGTCTTATAGGGTTTATGTTTTCCAAGCTTGATGGAGGTCTAGGGAGGAAACTATATAAATTATAAAAATATTTATAAATGGGAAAATAAATCCCCCATCCCCCCTTCATTACAGGACTACGTATACATATTCTGTTCCGTCAATGGGGCTAGATATACAACTTGCATGGCCAATATCGTATACATAATCTGTTCCGTCAATGGGGCTAGATATAAAACTTGCATGGTCAATATCGTATACAGATTCTGTTCCGTCAATGGGGCTAGATATAAAACTTGCATGGTCAATATCGTATACATATTCTGCTCCGTCAATGGGGCTAGATATACAACTTGCATGGTCAATATCGTATACATATTCTGTTCCGTCAATGGGGCTAGATATAAAACTTGCATGGTCAATATCGTATACATATTCTGTTCCGTCAATGGGGCTAGATATACAACTTGCATGGTCAATATCGTATACATATTCTGTTCCGTCAATGGGGCTAGATATACAACTTGCATGGTCAATATCGTATACATATTCTGTTCCGTCAATGGGGCTAGATATACAACTTGCATGGTCAATATCGTATACATATTCTGTTCCGTCAATGGGGCTAGATATACAACTTGCATGGTCAATATCGTATACATATTCTGTTCCGTCAATGGGGCTAGATATACAACTTGCATGGTCAATATCGTATACAGATTCTGTTCCGTCAATGGGGCTAGATATACAACTTGCATGGTCAATATCGTATATATAAATGTTCATGTTATTAACTCCTTCTATACCGACCCCAGCTTTTTAATATTATTCTAGATATATTTAGAGGATTGTGTACAGTTTAATTAAGGAGGATCTGTGGTAGTAATAGGGGTTACGTGATAAAAGTATTAAACCTGTTCATTGCTGTAGGCCCTTTTTAAACTGAATACAATCGTCTAATAGCCAGAATAGAGATGATAGACGTCGGCGGTACAGATTGGGTTAATGGTACATACACTTTCATAAAGTGTTTATTCAATTGTTTACATGGCGCCATGGAAAACGGAACTAACCCGAGATTCATATTGTATCCCCTTCTGTACTGGCGACGTCTTTTTAACTTGATGCTGGCTTCTATTAGACTATTTAATCAGTTTAATATGGGCCTCCAGCAGATAACAGGCTTCGAACTACCCCACTTAACCCTTGTTACTGTCACAAATCCTTCTTAAAATGCACAAAATCATCTAAATATACCTAGCATAAAATTACAAAGACGTCGCCGGTACAGAAGGGGTTAATCGAGATCTAGGGTGGTCTTGGTGGGAAAGAAACCATTGCGTTCCCCGAATGACCAAACTTTGATACAGTTCCAGGCAGTATCCATACCTTCTCGGGGGGGGGGGGGGGGGGGGCTTAGTTGCTGGAGAAAATAGATACAATAGATAAATAGATACAATACTGTAGAAAATAGATACAGTAGATCAATTCGATACAGTACTGGAGAAAATAGTTACAGTAGATTAAGTAGATACAGTACTGAATAAAATAGATACAGTAATGGATAAAATAGAAATAGTAGATACAATAGATACAGTAGATAAAATAGACAGTAGATAAAATAGATACAGTGCTGGAGTCTGGAGAAAATAGATACAGTAGATAAAGTAGATACAGTACTGGACAAAATAGATACAGTAGATATAAAGTAGATATATAGTTCCTTTACTATAGTATTTTGATATTCAGCTGGCGGCATATTGTTTTATCCTCATCTTCATTATACAGTTATTAAGAGGATATTGTTAATAAATATGGTGTATATTATGAACACTTGGTATGCATATTACGCAGAGCCTTATTAATTTGATATCTATCGAGTTAGTATAGAAATACCAATTATATTGGGGAATGGGTGTATTAATTTGCGTATTTGTTATTGTTCTATTATTTTGTTGTTAGTTTCCTCCAAAGACCTCTATCTAGGTTTATAAAACACACCCCCAAGACACCCATTCAAGATCATTTTGTGCAATTTTCGATACAAACATTTCCTGGCCGAAGACTGGTTCCTCTTAAATTACAGGCTCGCTTTCGCTCGCCAGGATAAAAATAACACCTTAATTGCATAAAAGATCTTTATGTTGGCAAAATATGGGGCGAAACAGTGGGGCAAGGAAAATCCCCCCTCCCTCCCCCCCTACCCCCCAAAACACACAAACCTAAGCAGCTTAGGTAAGGTTCTAATAAGGTTAGGTGAAGTTTACGAAAAGTTAGGTCAAAATGTTAATGGCTAAGGTAGGATAAACTGCATATGATAAGGCGTTTCTGGAACTCCTGTTTCATTTTCCTGGCTTCCCCCACTGTTTCTATTTGTGCCTCACCTTCACAGAGATTGATCCAGCTAACTCTCAAAAGCACTTCCTCCTCTTATTTATCTCACTACATTTAACAAGCAAACCACACTTATCCAACACACCTAAATTACCTCTAACGTACTTTGATATTGGCTCTCTATTACTCTTTCGACCTGGGGGGGGGATACTCGTTACAGGTAGCTTTGCCTTTTGTCTCTTTCATGTATATAGAAAAACAAAATATATATCAACTCAGGTCACAGTAAAATAGGTTAAACTAATATCAGGTCAGGTTAGAATAAGATAACCAAGGCTATGTTAAATTAACCCCTTCCGTACCGGTGGCCCTTATTGTTGTATTTCAGCAAACTATTAAACACATGTTTAAAGCTTAGGGAGGACGTCTTCCAATTTAAAGGCTACAGACTATCTCAATTAATCCTTTTACTACCTCAGATCTTACTTAAACAACAGTAAATTGTATACATATAGCTAGACAAATATGAAAAAGACTTGGCCGGCACAGAAGAGGTTAAAGCTTTGGCTATGTTGGGTGACTGTGAGGTGAAGATAAGATAGGCTAAGTAAACATTTGGAATAGGGCAGGTTAATATTTGGAATAGGGCAGGTTAATATTAACTTAGGCTAGATTAGGATTAAGCCAAAGCCAAATTTAAACTTATGGAGAGATATTCACCCAAGAGGGTTTTTTTCTGGACACCCTTCTCGCTCATGTTTAGCCCCATTGCTTTTGAGATTATACGGCATTTGTCCCATTAGTTTGAAGATTTTAAGACCTTTCGCCCCATTTGTAATTTTTAAGACCTTTTGTGCCATTTAGGTGTCGATTGTTTCCTGGCGAGCGATAGTGAGCCTGTAATTTAAGAGGACATTTTCTACCGACAAATTTACATATTTATCTTGAAAGGGGGTTTAGGGGGTGTAATTTTAAGCTTGATGGAGGTATAGAGAACAAACTAAAAACCTCCCCTCAAGCGAGGTTACGATATTATCAAGTCAGTATCGGATAGGTTAGTTAATGCTACTGTATAACTTACGATAGGCTAATTTTAAGTCAGAGAAGTTTACTTTACAGTACATTCAATATTTGGATAAGTTATGTGAAGTTCCGGTCAGGTTAGGATATCTTTTGATCAAAAGGTAGAACATGTTCTCAGATGGTATGGCCACATGACTAAAATGACTGAAGAAAGAGTAACAAAAATGGCTGTATGTTAGTGAAGTGGAAGGAAGAAGATGACATGGAAAGTCGAGAAGAAGATGGTATGATATGATGTCTCAATGTGTGTCAAAGCGTGAAAATGGAATAGATGAAGTAAAATAAATAGCAAATGATAGGAATGAATGGAGGAAGTTTGTAGGGGAGAGCACATGAAGGTCTGTGTACCCTTTGATATGACAAACCTGGTAGGTCTTTATTTTATAAGTTGATGTGCAGCTATTTTGTTGTGGAAAGTGTATATCATATGAGGCCAAGCCAATGAAGTGGGGCAGGTGAATGCATGGTGTTCGGAATGCTGGAGTGCCTGCTTTTGGTTGGCGTATATTATGTGTATGATCTACCTGTCATCTCTGTTCCCTTTCTAATGTTTCTTGCTGCTCCTCCCTACCCCTTTAAGGGAGTCGGGGTGGGCTGCTAATTTACTTATTTATTACATTAAAACCGTTAGGCTAATTATATAAAATACATTATCTAAATATAAAATCCGGTTATGGGTGGGGGTATGAATCCGAATGTACAGCTACTGACAAATGTTCGTGACCTCTTGCGATTTTCCATATGCGTTCTATATCCATTTAGAATTTTAGATTAATGTTCAGATCAAATCAGCTATATATAAATAGCTACATAATTTTCATTTATTTATGTATAGCTGATTTGATATGAACATCAAAGTAAATGGATATAATTGCATACAGAAAATCGCAAGAGGTCACGAACATTTGGCAGTAGCTGTACACGAATCACCTTGTGAGCGAATGAAAAAATGGGCGAATAAAGAAACGGATAAATAACTTTAAGGGGGGACATCGACACCTAAATAGCATGAAAGGTCTTAATATTAACAAGGAAATGGGGCGGAAGGTCTTAAAATGGACAAACTAATGGGGCAAACATCTTAAAGCCTGAAAACTAATGGGGCTAAACATAAGGGAAAAGGGGATACAAACGGCTCATCTCCCCTTAAGGGGTAAATATGGTGACCCTGTGAAGTGTGTACGAGAACACAGGAGGGGACCGGTAACTAGGTTAGGGCAGGTCACAAACACAGGGGGAGGGATGGGATTTTTTGGTCTCTCTCTCTCTCTCTATCGATCTCTCACACACATATTATCTATCTATCTATTGCCTGACGCCGTGATCCACGATAGGTGGCCAGGAACGAAACGCCCCCAAAGCTCATCTGTCCCCAGTCAGTCGACGCCCCTCCTCCCAACCAGCACCGCTTTCATCCATATGCTTCTTCACTCCATCCTTCCACCTCTCTTTGTGCTTACATCTCCCTCTCTGTCCTTCCACCTTGCTCTCGAACACCCTCATATATATACATATCTATATATATTAAGGAACACCCCATCTTAACATTAATCATCCATTACAAACCGCACTGTATTTGAATAAACTAATGAAAGCATATGATTCTCCCGAAATTCGAATTTGGGACACCACACCCAGAACATAAGCATCTGAACCATTATACCACAGTTAAAGGTGGAGTACACGATCACGATTAATGTCGATTTTCGACATATCAATCTAATCATGTACTCAGACCCAACTGCATTATGGAAAGCCTAATGATTTAGTGAGAGGAAAGAACAAAGAATGGCGCCAAGATCACTAAGGACCGGTCTCGCTAGACATTAGTTCCTGAACCTATAGCACATAAGGAACACCCAGTTCCTGAACCTATAGCACATAAGGAACACCCAGTTCCTGAACCTATAGAACATAAGGAACACCCAGTTCCTGAACCTATAGCACATAAGGAACACCCCAGTTCCTGAACCTATAGCACATAAGGAACACCCAGTTCCTGAACCTATAGCACATAAGGAACACCCAGTTCCTGAACCTATAGAACATAAGGAACACCCAGTTCCTGAACCTATAGCACATAAGGAACACCCCAGTTCCTGAACCTATAGCACATAAGGAACACCCAGTTCCTGAACCTATAGCACATAAGGAACACCCAGTTCCTGAACCTATAGCACATAAGGAACACCAGTTCCTGAACCTATAGCACATAAGGAACACCCAGTTCCTGAACCTATAGAACATAAGGAACACCCAGTTCCTGAACCTATAGCACATAAGGAACACCCAGTTCCTGAACCTATAGCACATAAGGAACACCCAGTTCCTGAACCTATAGAACATAAGGAACACCCAGTTCCTGAACCTATAGCACATAAGGAACACCCAGTTCCTGAACCTATAGCACATAAGGAACACCCAGTTCCTGAACCTATAGAACATAAGGAACACCAGTTCCTGAACCTATAGCACATAAGGAACACCCAGTTCCTGAACCTATAGCACATAAGGAACACCCAGTTCCTGAACCTATAGACATAAGGAACACCCAGTTCCTGAACCTATAGCACATAAGGAACACCCAGTTCCTGAACCTATAGCACATAAGGAACACCCAGTTCCTGAACCTATAGAACATAAGGAACACCCAGTTCTGAACTATAGCACATAAGGAACACCCAGTTCCTGAACCTATAGCACATAAGGAACACCCAGTTCCTGAACCTATAGCACATAAGGAACACCCAGTTCCTGAACCTATAGCACATAAGGAACACCCAGTTCCTGAACCTATAGCACATAAGGAACACCCAGTTCCTGAACCTATAGAACATAAGGAACACCCAGTTCCTGAACCTATAGCACATAAGGAACACCCAGTTCCTGAACCTATAGAACATAAGGAACACCCAGTTCCTGAACCTATAGCACATAAGGAACACCCAGTTCCTGAACCTATAGCACATAAGGAACACCCAGTTCCTGAACCTATAGAACATAAGGAACACCCAGTTCCTGAACCTATAGAACATAAGGAACACCCAGTTCCTGAACCTATAGCACATAAGGAACACCCAGTTCCTGAACCTATAGCACATAAGGAACACCCAGTTCTTAACATTAATCATACATTACAGACACCAATGTACTTGAATACACTCTAAACTACTGTTTGGACACTCAACCATCAGTGTTTTGGAAGGCAAGCAAACCTTGAGGGGTCGCTGGACCTGTTGTTGTTTGATTTCCTTTGTATTAAACTCATCTGCACCATGTATAGCCTAATGGTTAAGTGAGAGGGTTGCCATAACACCAACCACAGGCACTAAAGGGTAAAGGACAGACGTTTGTAGATGAGCGCCATGGTAAATCACAGGTTATCACACGAACCCCTTCTTCACCAGTCTACGCTGTCAGTGGAGACCGTACTCTATATAGTTAAGATACTGCCCAAATTCAATCTACATTTTAATGATCGGATAGTAGGCTACTTAAACTAAATATATTTGTTAAACCTAAAGTTGGAATATTTTAATTATTTGGCATTAGACAAAATAATTTGTTCTCGTCACATCTGTCAAATATGTTATTATCTCTCACAATACATAATATATATTGTATATATATATATATATATATATATATATATATATTGTATATATATATATATATATATATATATATATATATATATATATCTTACACTGCTTAGAGATATATAACACTGCTATAACTCGGTATTATTCATTGTCCCTTCCTATCGTTCCTTTGTTAACGTACCCTCTTTATGCCATTCTCACCTGTCTCCCTCCTCGTATTTTATTCTCCAGGGTTCATTGGATCGGACATCATCTCCTGTACGCATTTCATTTTTCCTGTCAATCTTCTGCCCCCTTTGTGTGATTTGAACACTCACTCACTCACTCACTCACTCACTCACTCACTCACTCACTCACTCACTCACTCACTTTCTCTCTCTTTCTCTCTCTCTCTCTCTCTCTCTCTCGGCAAGGACAAAAGAAAGAAATTATGCAAACATAAATGTCTATTATATAACAAGAAAGCTGGCGTAATCTGTATAAACGAAACCGGTCTAGACCTTAAAAATATAGATCAAAATATATTCATGAACATCACAGATAATCATACATTATATTGCACAAAAAAACATACATATTGAAGAGAGAGAGAGAGAGCAATGTATGTAGCGACAAAGTTTAACCCGATTGAGATGACTCCCTGAAAGTGTTGCGGAGATAGTGTTTGCCAAAATAAACACAAGATTAAACATGAATATTAAAATAATTACGGCATACTGACCACCGAAGCAAATTACTACGGAAGACACAATTGTTTATAAAATCCTCGAGAAAACCCAAAATGCTGTGGACACTTTTATAATTAGCGACTATAACCTTCCCCATATTGACTGACAAACCCCTAAGCGGAAATAATGCTGAGTCATGCCAATTGATAAACTTTATCCAGGACAATTTGTATATACACATCATGTAAACAAGCCGACGCGATATAGACATATACTAGATCTCGTAATCACCACCCAAAAAATAAAATCTATTATAAAAATTGGATGTTTGTGTACACCTGTCAACGCCTGATCACAAAATTCTAAGAAATTACCTTTTATGAAAATATTCGATGGTGAATACGGGAAGAAAGGTTCGGGACTTTTAAAAAGACTAATTTAACTTAATGAATCGATATATAACATGCATTCAAAACTTGGTAATATAAACTGAGTAAATGAGTTGTGGGGTAAGTTTAAGTCTGCTATAATGGATTTGGAAAAAAACAAAAACAAAATCACCCATTACACATAAACATAATAAGACAACAAGTATGCGCCTCTGGTATACTAGAAATATTGACAAGGCAAAAGTAAAAATATATCAACTTCACGGATTTATTAAAGAGGCTTCAAACAACGAAAGCTTAAGCAACTTATACAAACTTAGTAATAGGGACGTAAAACAAAATATATAAAATAGGGCGGAAAAAACTCAAATATGAAATGAGCATTGCCATAGAAAGTGCTACGAACACGAAGAAATTCTACAGTTACGTAATTATACAAAACAAAAAAGTAATGATAATAATCTAAGACCTTTTTTTAGCGTATGAGAGCTATATACATTACACATAGTGCAATATATACCTATTATAGTGGTAAACCTACCATAGATTCATATAACTCACATATCAAAGTACATATAATAACAGTGGAATATAGAAGTTTTCAAACCAATCAACTGTTCCAGAGACATTATATATGAATTGTATATACCTGCAGCTAAACGGAGGAGAGGTAAAGGTAACCCGTACAGTCGGCCTAATAAGTGATGTCTCGGCACCAAGTATATTTCGATCAAATATTTGGTACCGGGGTATCATCAATGTCTAAACAATTTTTTTTTTTTCGAGTGAGATATACAAGCATGTTCCTACACTTACCCACCCTATTCAACATCTGACAGACATTAATACAGCACAGAACGAGCCAAACGTAATGACACCTGAGACCTGACTTATTAGCGCCACTGTACATATAGTCGCGGTCACCAACCCTGACACATTCTGAAACTCTAACAACTTACCTCCGAAACACATATACTAATAACACATAACAAAGCCACTCCAACAACTTCCTCTATCTCCAACACTCCTTCTCCCCTCTCTACACTCTTCAGAAAGCAATAAGAAAAGTAGAAAGTAGCTACGAGGTGCCGTTGTAAAGGCTTATCCCTCAATACCTTCACCTGACCTGACTCGACACAAACATGAGGTAAAGAATCGACAGGGTGTTTACTTACAACCCCAAGCAGCATCGAAGATATATATACCATCACTAATGACCGAGACTGTACCTGGTGTAGAGTGATTTAAGAATAGGACTTCAGAAGCTATCAAACCTTCTGGATTATTAAGCCAGCACACTGTAAGTCAAGAATACCGTCAAGACTGAAGCCTCCTTTAGGGAAATCCAGTCCCTTGGTGTAGAGGTACTGGGTGACGGAGGTGGAGGTGGGGGAGAACTGGTAAGAAGAAGGGATGGGGGTTGTATTAAGGAGGGAGGTTATGGTGGGAGTGGTGGAGTATGGGAGGAATTTGGAGAGGGAGGTGGTTATGGTGAGAGTGGTGGAGTATAGGTAAGGTGAGGGTAATAACGAGGGAGCGTGGGGTGGGGGAGGGGGGAGTAATGGAGTACGGGTATGGTGGGAGCAGTAAATTATACGGTGATAATTGTTACGATAATGATTCAGTAAAGAAATAGAATATATAAGATCTAAACATGATAATCTTACTAATTGTTTGTATATTTGTATTAAATAACTGTTTCATCTTGAGTATGTTTGTTCTCTCTCTCTCTCTCTCTCTCTCTCTCTCTCTCTCTCCCGATACATATATATATATATAGTCCTAAAATGGATCAAAATTATTTACATACATCTTAAAAATAGAGACTGAGCCTTTCAAGAGCTATACTCCACTATAAACGTCCTACTAACTCTCGCTCTCCTTCCTTCTCATCTTTACTTTTTTTTTTTTTAAAAGACCTCCGTCTACGTATTGTGAAAAACCTGTTATCCTCCGGCAAATTGTGGGGTTGAGTGAGTGAAGGGGGGGGACAGTGAATGAAGGAGGATGCATGTTTTTCATAATACGTGTTGCTAGCCCCAAACGCGCGAGCAACTGTGGCTTTCAACCATCCGACATTGGTATCATCTTTACTGTCCCCTCGTCCCTCGCCTCCTCTCCTCTTCCCTCCCTACATTCCCCATACACTCTAAGCACCCACTTCACCTCTCCAAGTCCTTCTCCTTTCTAGTCCCCTCCACGCCTTCTCCTCCCCCCTCCCCTCCTCTTCTTCCCTCTCCCTTCTCTTCTTCCCCCTCCCCTCCAAGCCCTTCTCCTCCTCCCTCCCCTTCGTCTCACCTACCCCCTTCTCTCCACTCCCTCCCCTCCAAGCCCTTCTCCTCCCTCCACCCCTCTCTCCTTTCCAAGCCCTTCTCCTCTTCTCCAATAATTTCCTCTTCTTCCCCCTCCCCTCCAAGCCCTTCACTTATCCCTCCTTTCCAAGCCATTCGCTTCTCCAATCCCCTCCACTTACCCCTCCCTTCACCCCTCCTCTCCAAGCAATTTTCCTCCCCAATCCCTTACTCTTCCCCCCTCTCTCTTCCAAGCCCTTCCCCCCCTCCCCTCCAAGCTCTTCTCCTCCCCAATCCCTTTCTCTTCTCCCCCCTTCCCTCCGATCTCCTCCTCCTCTCCCCCTCTCCTCCCCTCCCGCACGACCAACCATAGTTTCCCCCCTTGTGTAAACTAAGGGCAGCGTCTCCCCTTTGTAATTCAACCACTCGAAGGCCCCCTCAAGCTGTTGTTGTTTCTCCCGAGGGCCGTCTATTGGGGGAAGAGGGAAGGCTTACAGTACAGTCGGTCTAATAAGTGATGTTTCGGCACCAAGTAGGTTATGATCAATAATTGGTATAAGTGTGAGTATCCTATGTTCGAGTCCTTGGAGAGCCACATGTATTCGTTGATTTCATTAATTGAGTTTAGTAGTAAAATTGGTTGGTGAAAATAATATTGGTATAGGTAATAACAAAAATTTGATATATGTTTTGGTGGTGTAATGGTTTAGGTGCTTATGTTTTGGGTGTGGTGTCCCGAGTTCGAATCCCGGGAGGACCATATGCGTTCATTAGTTTATTCAAGTGCATTGGGGTTTGTAATTGATGATTAATGTTTAGAACGGGGTGTTACTTAAGTGATGTCTCGGCACCAAATAGGTTTTGATCAATAATTGGTATCAGTAATAACTAAAACTTGATATTTGTTTTGTTTTCGAGTGAGATATACAAACATGATCCTACACTTATCTACCCTATTCAACATCTGAAGACTCACAATTTTAAGGAGGCGATAGACGCCTTTTCTCCCTCATGTTTAGTCCCATTAGCTTCGAGATTTTAAGATATTCGTTCCAATAGTTTGGCGATTTTAAGACCTTTCACCCCATTTAATTTTCAATATAATGACCTTTCTTCGCATTTAGGTGCCATTTTTTTCTGGCGAGCGATAGCGTGCCTGTAATTCTAGCATGTGTGTTTCATTTCAGTTTAGCTATATATTAAGACAATTTCCTATAGCTTAGGAAGGATCTGTGGTAGTTAAAAGGGTTAATTGAGCTAGTTCAAAGACTTTTATTTGCTTGAGATCTTTCCCAAACTGAACACAATTGATTAGTAGTAGCCATGAGTAGCCATTAGTAGTAGCCACCGAGGAATATGTCTTCTAAGCGTAGTAGGGAAGGTGTACAGTAGGGTAGTGATTGAGAGAGTGAGAGTAAGAACGGAGAAATAGATAGGTGACGAGCAGCGAGGTTTTAGGAAGGGAAGAGGATGTGTAGATCAGATTTTCACCCTGAATTGTGTTGTGGAGAAATATCTAGAGAAGAAACAAAAGGTGTATGTTGCCTTTATGGACTTGGAAAAGGCCTATGACAGAGTGGATAGAGAAGGTATGTGGAAAGTACCTAGAATATACGGAGTAGATGGCAAGTTGCTGAAAGCAGTGAAGAGCATGTATGAGGGTGCAAAGGCGGCAGTACGTGTGGAGAATGAGCAGAGCGAGTCCTTTGACCGGAATGTTGGGTTGAAACAGGGGTGTGTGATGTCCCCGTGGTTGTTTTCTGTATATATGGATGGACTAATAAAAGGAATACAAGGAAGAGCAGTGGATGTTGGTGTATCACTGATAAGGGAGGGAAATAAGTGGAAGCTGCCTGTACTGCTGTTTGCTGATGATACAGTTCTGATGAGCGATAATGAATGGGAGTTGCAGGGTCTGGTAAATTCATTTGGAACAGTGTGCGAAAAACGGAATCTGAAGGAAAATGCTGGGAAGAGCAAGGTTATGGTCTTCGAAAGGAGTGACGCCACAGAGTGTGAGGTGAAGTTGAAAGGTCAGGCTATGGAGATTGTCAGCTCACTTAATTACCTGGGCAGTGTGTTGAGTAAAGATGGGACTATGCATGAAGAAGTGCGGGAGAGGGTGGAACAGGGGAAGAGGGTTGTAGGAACACTGAAGGTAGTAACAAGAAATTGGGTGGTCAGTATGGAAGTGAAGTTTTTGCATGACAGTGTGGTAATCCCGACACTGACTTACGGAAGCGAAGCATGGATGTTTGAGAAGAGACTCAGACCAAGAGTGAGAGGAGTGGAAATGAGTTACTTGAGAACTGCGTGCGGAGTTACATGGCGGGATAGGTGTGGTGTGGAGGTTGATGTGCTGGAAAGTGTGAAAAGGAACACATCGAGATGGTTCAGCCATTGGAACGTATGGGAAGCAAGAGAATGACTAAGAAGGTGTACAAGAGCGAAGTGGAAGGACAGAGAGGGTGGGGTAGACCGAAAGAGAGGTGGAAGGATGGAGTGAGGAAGTATATGGATGAAGGTGGTGCTGGTTGGGAGGAGGGGCGTTGACTGACTGGGGACAGAGGTGCATGGGGGCGGTTCGTTCGTGGCCACCCCTTCAGGGATCACGGCGTCAGGCAATAGATAGATAGTAGCCATGATAAAATATAATGGATGTCGACGGTACAGAAGGGGTTAAGGCGGGATAGGCGTATATATTTGCTAATTTGTATATTTTTTATCTGTTTTTTAGTTTTCTCCCTAGACCTCCATCAAGCTTAATAAAAACACTCCCCAAGACCCTCCTTCAAGATAAATTTGTAAATGTTTCAATAGAAAAAGACCCGGCCGAAGGCCGGTTCCTCTCAAACTACAGGCTCGCTATCGATCGATCGCCAGGAAAAAATCGACACCTAAATGACACGAAAGTCTAAATATTGACAAAACATGGGGCGAAAGGGGTTAAAGTCGCCAAACTAATGGGGCGAACGTCATAAAATCTGAAAAGAAATGGGGCTAAATATGAGGAAAAAGGGGGACCAGAAAAGCGACCCATCTCCTCTTAAATCTCCAATGATCCACACAGAATAACTGGACAGCCAAACAGATACTAAACTCGGGTAGGCCATATCAATTGTCATAATGAGATACATTTATGGAGGTATTAAGGGGAGATTTTCACATGAGGGATTTTGTTTTCGAACCTCCTTCTCCCTTGTGTTTAGCCCCATTAATTTTGAGATTCTATGACATTCGCACAGTTAATTTGGCGATCTTAAGACACTTCGCCCAATTTCTGTCAATTTCAAAACCTTTGGGCCATTTAGGTGTTGATGTGTTCCTGGCGAGCGAGAGCGAGCCAGTATTTTAGGAGGAACCGGCCGAAAAATTTACAAATTTATATGGAAGGGGGCTCTTGGGGTGATTTAAAAAAAAGCTTGATAGAGTCTAGGAAGCAAACTAAAAATATCCCCTTAAGTCCGGCAATATAGTGAGAGGCATACATATATGGCCCCTACACACACACAGTTGCCATACTCTCCCTATATATGTCACTGGTTACCCCCACCGCTACGGCTTACCCATGTTGACGTTGGTGCTACTGGTGGTGTGTTTCTTAGCAATAAACTCTCCCAAACAATAATTCACGGTTTCCGGCATTGTAATTTGACAGACAGACAGACTGAGAGAGAGACAGAGAGAGAGAGAGATAAAGGGGGTGGGTGAGGAGTTAATCTAAACAATCTTGTGGTTAACCCCTTCTACAGTCTACCAGGGACGTCTTCTTCATTTGATTCTAACTATATTTACACAATTTCGTGCAGCTTAAGAAGGATCTGTGGAAGTAAAAAGGGGTAAGTGAGATATTTTGCAACCTGTTGGTTGCTAGAAGCCCTTTTTATACTGAATAAAATTGTGATATATTAGCCAGAATCAAGATATAAAGACTTCACCAGTACAGACGGGGTTAATATACTCTGATGAAGAAATATTTACAACCTTCAGTGAAAGTTTGCTCCAGTTAGTACGGATTTTAGCATTTAACAAAAATAATAACACCACTGGAGTTACTCGTAGAGACAGATTGAGGAATGAAGAGATGCGTAGGGGAGTGGGGCAGCAGGAACATTTGTCAGCCAGAGTGGACAGAAGGGTGCTGAGCTGGTATGGTCATGTTGAACGAATGGGAGATGAAAGGCTTACAAAGAGAATATGTGAGTCAGGTACAAGGGGAGATAGAAGGGCAGGAAGACCCCCATTGAGATGGAGAGACTGTGTAAGAAAGGCTTTGGATGATAGAGGAGTGACTATAGATCAGGCAGGGGAAGTGGTGGTGGACAGGAGTGAATGGAGAATGCTTGTGAATAGTTGAGTGAACACGTGGTCATATGGAGTAAGGGGTCGGGCGCAAGTTAGACTAGATAATAGTCCATCAGGCGCCTGGCCCGGGGAGACGATTAATATGAAGGGTGTGCCTGGAAGTGTGGTGGGAGGGCTTGTGGCTTTGGCTCCGCTGCATGTCTGCCTGCCGAGATCGGAACCTCTCCGGGTGGTCAGGGGCCGGGGGAGTGCTGGAGCGACCTTGGTAACCCTGGTCTCTGGGTCTTCTCCTGGGTGACCTGGATGTGTGAGAGTTTGTGTTTTTTATCTGTGTTTATTTTTTGTTTTATGTTGTTTTTGTGTTTTCCCTGTTCTTGCTCTGTCTTGAGTCGGCTACCCCCAAAATGGGGATTGGGCCTGAGCATATAGATAGATAGATAGATAGAATAACACCACCACCACCAATAACATCAACAGAAGCAGCTAGTCAGCCTAGATAGACCCTAGGTGCTTTATTTAGACGACTATGTGCAGTTTAATAAGGATCTGAGGTAGAGGAAAGGGTTACGTGCGATAGTTCCAAACATTTGAATTGCACCTTTTTAAGCAAAATAACATTGTCTAACTGTATCCAGAATAACATTAAAAGGACGGCACTGGAACTAAAGGGGTTAACTCCTACAGCACCATGACGCATTTTTGCCTTTGATTCTGGCTAAGATTAGATGATTTTATGGAGTTCTAGAAGGACCCTTGTTATGCAGAAGGTTTATGGAGATCGTATTTACCAATTTGAGTCGTAGAGGTAGATTATAAACTTTACATAATCGTCTAATGGTAACCACAATATGGCGGAATTTACGTTGTGGTGGGGAAGAAGTTAAAAACACTATAATTTAAGTAGAATTCCACCAAGAACAGATCTTTGTGGAACTCGAACAGTGATATTAGACGAAGAATCTCCCTTCACGAAACCTATGTAACTACTTTTATATCGTGTTAGACACAGTACTTCCGCATTCATGCCTGATAAATTCACCTTCAATATTATCTTAAGGCAAGGCCTTTATTAAAACTGTGATTTAGGAGAGGGAGATATAGAGGAATGAGTATTGCCATATGTTGCAAAATTAACAGCCAACTCACCGTAATCGTAATTATATCCAGAGTCAAACCCATGAGTAAATTTGCATAATAAAACACAATGTCTACGAAGTTTATAAGAATGGCTGTTTCTTCCTGTGTTTATAGTTGTAAGCCAACAGTGTGTGTGTGTGTGATCGGTGTGAAGGGCTTAAGGAAATATGGAAGGATAATGTACAATTGTATGGGTGTAAAGCGTAAGTATATAATTATACAGTATATATATATATATATATATATATATATATATATATATATATATATATATATATATATTTATTGTGTACATTGACGGATATGACCGCCCTAGCTGTCCCTCGATTGACAGTAATTCACACACACCTATATTAACCCTTTATGTACCCACGACGTCTTTTATATTATTTGTTTGCTATATTTAGAGTATTGTGCACATTAAGAAGGATCTGAGGTAGTGAAAAAGGGTTAAGTGAGAGAATTCGAAGCCTGTTAATTGCTGGAGACCCATTTTAAACTGCATACAATCGTCTAATTGTAGCCAGAATTAATTTAAAAGGACGTTAGCGGTACAGAAGGGGTTAATGGGCTATTTATGAATGTTTAGTTTACTTACGGTTCGAAGTTGTGATTCCTCCGCCAAACCAGTGATTCTGAAAGCAAAGGTAATCAAAATAACGTTAATATCGGGTCTACTTTCGGTTATTTTAAACGACACTACTGCAGCGTTATGAGAAACAATTTATTAAGGAAAATAGGCACCAATAGATTCGCAATATGTTTCTCCATAAAGTCCGCATGGAAGATTTTCGTTATCGAGAATTTGAAAAAATACCCACTTCACATACAAATACACCAAAAATCTAAGACAAAGATGTCAACCAGCGGGGGTGTGGGGGCAGCAGCCCCCACCCATATTACTAGGATAGGTTAGGTAAGGTTGTTAGTTTAGGCTAATGTACTTTCAAAGAGGTATAGTAAACACTAGAATAGCCTATACCCGGTCAGAGGTAAGTCCTGCGGTAGTCTCCTTGAATGTTACCCTACTTTCTCCCTTTAATTTACCAGTAATAAGAAAATATGGCAAAATTCAAATCAGTATTCTCATTCAGTATCCCAATTTGAATTTGAGCGCAAGGTGTATCTTAACCCTTTATGTACTGGTGACGTCTATTTAACTATATGCTGGCTACTAATAATTTATTGTCTTCAGTTTACAAAGGATCTCTAGCAATAATAAGCCTTCGAACTATCTCAATCAACCCTTTAAACCGCCATAGATCCTCCCGAAGCTCCATCAAATTGTCTACAGTAAACGTAGCTAGAATAAAACATAAAATACGTCACTGGTGCAGAAAGGGTTAAACTTACTTTTGTTACTTGGAGGAATTGCCTCTTAACGCCTTCATCAAAGTTATCCCTACCTAACTGGCCAGCTGGCATATAAATTGGATACTTACCCTTGGAGAGCGAACGAGCGTTGTTGCGTTGTTGGTGTTGCAATACTATGTTCAGGAGAAGGTTGTGTCACTATTACAAGTTATATTATTTTTACGTCAACACCTGTTAACCTATAATCGCTATAGATATAATATTATTATCCACTAGGTAGTGGTGTGATCCCGACGGTGCTGCGATAATAACTGCACATTTTACTAGAGCGAACTATCCAACCATGATCTAACAAGGATGAACAGGCTAAGTGGGCTCCCAATTGATCCTTAGTTTTGACCAAGCACCCCTGCAGATGGCTCTGACATCAGTGGTGCGTCGTCTGCACACTTACAAATGTCACTGGGGAGGGCGTGGCGCCAGATACAAACATGACACCAAAACAACACAGTCACAACTGTGTTTGTGGAAAACAACAGTCACAACTGTGTTTGTGGAAAATACGAGCAAAAGCATAAAATGCTCACATATCACTTCTTTCCCAAAAGACAAAGGTAAGGCAAAGTACTTAGTCATTAGTATAGGCGTATCTACGAGTATACAGAATACTCATATACAAGTCTACATTATCATGCCTGACTAAATAAAGATTCAAGATACATCATCTCAGTAAATGGCTGATCCATGAAGCTGGCATTTATATCTTTACAAATGTTTGTAATTGCTCAAGAACCTTGACATCGCCTATATGAAGATAAATTAACTTTATCAACTAAACTTTAGCTTGAGGAGCCGCAGAGGGCTGCACACGGGCAGCAAGATATGCGGTGGTTGTATGGGGAGTTATGGGACTAATGGGAAGGATGAGGATATGCGGTGGTTGTATGGGGAGTTATGGGACTAATGGGAAGGATGAGGATATGCGGTGGTTGTATGGGGAGTTATGGGACTAATGGGAAGGATGAGGATATGCGGTGGTTGTATGGGGAGTTATGGGACTAATGGGAAGGATGAGGATATGCGGTGGTTGTACGGGGAGTTATGGGACTAATGGGAAGGATGAGGATATGCGGTGGTTGTATGGGGAGTTATGGGACTAATGGGAAGGATGAGGATATGCGGTGGTTGTATGGGGAGTTATGGGACTAATGGGAAGGATGAGGATATGCGGTGGTTGTATGGGGAGTTATGGGACTAATGGGAAGGATGAGGATATGCGGTGGTTGTATGGGGAGTTATGGGACTAATGGGAAGGATGAGGATATGCGGTGGTTGTACGGGGAGTTATGGGACTAATGGGAAGGATGAGGATATGCGGTGGTTGTATGGGGAGTTATGGGACTAATGGGAAGGATGAGGATATGCGGTGGTTGTATGGGGAGTTATGGGACTAATGGGAAGGATGAGGATATGCGGTGGTTGTATGGGGAGTTATGGAACTAATGGGAAGGATGAGGATATGCGGTGGTTGTATGGGGAGTTATGGGACTAATGGGAAGGATGAGGATATGCGGTGGTTGTATGGGGAGTTATGGGACTAATGGGAAGGATGAGGATAAGGAGAACCATGTTTGGTGATTCTAGCTTTAAAAATATCAAGAGTGAGACTGTTAACTATATGAGATGGAAGGTGATTCCACTCTTGAATGCTGCGAGGAAAAAATGTGTACCCAAATATGTCGGTGCTTGCCTGGCATGTGTGGTATTTTCGGTTGTGCGCCACAACCGAAAATACCACACATGTTGTATCGCATATTTATGGGGTGTAAATATGTGTCTTTGTCTTTGTCTATGTCTACTAGATTGTGATTTTGTATAGCTTTTGTTATCTGTGTATATATCTTCTTGTTGCAAGTGTGTCTAAATTAATGTCTGCACAGTGACCGATGTAGTGTGTCTGTAATCACGTCTGGTCCATCTTGGCGCTTTATATTGTATGGCTTCTAATATATTAATGTTGTTGTGAGTGTGTGGATCCCAGACGGTGTCGCAGTATTTAATGTGTGGTCGAACTAGTGACAAAGTCCCGTGTTGTGTGTAGAAGCCACTTCTAAGATAACCAGTATAGCGCGGTTGGCTGCCTGACGTGTGATGCTACACCAATTACAAATGTTTTAAGTAAATAATGTAAATATATAGCATAATCCATTTATATTTTATGCCATCCACCTGATAGGTTTTCCTTAATTCAAGACATACCCTCAATTATATTTTCTTGATTTTTGTGAAGTGCGAGGTTAGAATTACTTGCCTCTAGTATATTCATCACGAATATACAAACAAGCAACAGCCGCTAGCAGATAAATTTCCCTAGCATTGTATTATGCTTCACTGGTCCACCTGGCCATGGCGGGAAGAAATGTTATATATACATAAATCACTTTTGATGGTAATTAAATCGATATAGAGTTGGTGAAGCACTTAGCGTAGGGTGGGAAATTGGAGTTAATGGTTTGCCATGAAGCTTATGCATTCGCCATCCTTTACGCACCTCACCATACAAGGCCAAATATGTTGTGAAGCAAACTGGCTAATGGACATTCAGATGCAGAAGCATATTGCAAAATAAATTAAGATCATAATAAGTTGAAGCCGAAGTACAATTACAATTATGTTAGGAAAAATAGTAATGTAAGTAAAATGGACAAGTAAGGCTTGACTAAGGACACAAATACACAATAGTGAAAACATATTTATAAACAAATTCAAGAAAAAGGCGTGTTCCATACTTTTGGGAATATTGTTGTTGAAGGGATGAATATTTGTGAGTGTATGACGTGTATAGGTAGAGCTGTAGAAATATAATGTCATAAATTACCCGAGAGACAGTCACTGGGATGATTGCTGTGGTGGTGGTATATAAATTATTCTTTCATGAGGGAGAATTGCAAACCGGAATGTCCATATTTACTTCTCATTGCAAGCACGAAGAGGAACAACATGATTCACAGTGTGTGTGTGTGTTTACTAACTGTTCAATAAAAGTACAAACACTATGGGGAACATATGTTTTAAATCCATACAAGGTACTGAAATATTTTTAAAGTAAGGAACAAGCCAGTACAAGGTTAAGACGTTGAATAGCCTACACATATAACACAGAATGACATTAGATAAGCATTAGATAACATATTATATACACACAAAACAGTAACATTGCTGCTAAAACACTATATTATAATATAGCATAATATAGCATAATATACTTAGTTGCAGCGGGTAGTCAAAGAGTTTGGTGTGGTTTGTGGGAGGAGGAAACTGAAGGTGAACGTCAATAAAAGTAAAGTAATGGTGTGTAATAGGGGAGAGCATAGGGTGAATCTAGATGTGAGGCTGGATGAGGAAATATTGGAACAAGTAGAGTGTTTTAAATATCTAGGAGGAACAATAAGCAGGAGTGGAGGTATGGAAGTGGAGGTAAAACAGAGAGTGTGTGAAGGAAGGAAGGTTTTCGGAGCAATGGGAAGTATGTGGAAGACGAGAAATCTCGGAGTGAAAGTAAAAAGTGCACTGTATCAAGGAATTGTTGTGCCAACAGTGATGTATGGGGCTGAGACATGGGCTCTGAAGAAAAAGGAGAAAAGAGGGCTGGATGTGATGGAGATGAGCTGCTGGAGGAGTATGTGTGGAGTTACTCGTAGAGACAGATTGAGGAATGAAGAGATACGTAGGAGAGTGGGGCAGCAGGAACATTTGTCAGCCAGAGTGGACAGAAGGGTGCTGAGCTGGTATGGTCATGTTGAACGAATGGGAGATGAAAGGCTTACAAAGAGAATATGTGAGTCAGGTACAAGGGGAGATAGAAGGGCAGGAAGACCCCCATTGAGATGGAGAGACTGTGTAAGAAAGGCTTTGGATGATAGAGGAATGACTATAGATCAGGCAGGGGAAGTGGTGGTGGACAGGAGTGAATGGAGAATGCTTGTGAATAGTTGAGTGAACACATGGTCATTTGGAGTAAGGGGTCGGGCGCAAGTTGGACTAGATAATAGTCCATCAGGCGCCTGGCCCGGGGAGACGATTAATATGAAGGGTGTGCCTGGAAGTGTGGTGGGAGGGCTTGTGGCTTTGGCTCCGCTGCATGTCTGCCTGCCGAGATCGGAACCTCTCCGGGTGGTCAGGGGCCGGGGGAGTGCTGGAGCGACCTTGGTAACCCTGGTCTCTGGGTCTTCTCCTGGGTGCCCTGGATGTGTGAGAGTTTGTGTTTTTTTATCTATGTTTATTTGTTATTTTATGTTGTTTTTGTGTTTTCCCTGTTCTTGCTCTGTCTTGAGTCGGCTACCCCCAAAATGGGGATTGGGCCTAAGCGTATAGATAGATAAATAGATACTTAGTTGTATTAGCATATAAACCACAAGGACAATAATGACAATGAGAACATGGAGATTGCAATTAAAACATCGTGAGCGCCAACAATGCTATAAGATGTATAGGCCTAACAGCTTTTATGAATTGTGAAACATGAAGCGATATTGAATAGTGGAAGTGGTGTAGATATTATAAACTGAAAATAGTTACAACTCGAAAATAACAGTGTTCTAAAGAACGTACTGCATATTCTCTAGTTATGAGTATGAACTACATGTGTCGTTACTGTTCGAAATTAACCATTCTCTATTGAAGGGTGCTTGTCGTTAGATGGAGTAAGTATCAGGGGCCTAGAACCAAAAGCAGAGAGTTGGCTCTCCTTATTAGATCCTCGTTGAAACTATCCTCGGTATTTTACGGTTCACTGCTTCACGAGCTGCTAATAATAATAGTTTGAATAACGAAACATAAGTAATATAATTAATATTTACTGACAAGTTACATACAAATGTACACTCGGATACCATAGTCTCTAGCCCACTCCTCTCTGGCAAGAGGTGAGGCCAGGACTCTTACTGGACGGCGGCCCACAGTGATCGTTAGGGGTGAGTTGGGGGGAGAGGGCAATGCACACACGAACATACTGTGAAGCATTACATTTGTGTGAAGCCCTCCAGGAAGCTATCTTCGTTGGTTACTTTCTTGTAGTTATTTGATATTTGTTCGCATTATTTAAAATCCTTTATTCCATACTATTAAGAACAAACATATGCAATATTTTCTTTAGCATGAATAAGTATAACTACCGGTGTGAACCATTAGTTATTAGGTAGTGCAGTTCCTATTATTAGCCAAATTGAAGTTCAGGGAAGGCTTCAAAATAGATCAGTATATATATGGCAAACTGGAACACACACACACTCACACAGACAGAGAGAGAGAGATAGAGAAAGAGAAGGATGGTGTGTGTGTGTGTGGGGGGGGGGGTTAACAGAAAAGCAATACCGATGAATACAACTTCAGTCTGAAGCATGTTGTGTGATTCGTAGGGTTCACTTTAAACGTACAGTACGCGCATGGATTGTTTTCTTGATATAAGCATGTTTCCTCTATACATAATAATGTTAACATCATTGTGAGATGAAAAGTAGAGTAATAAATACCAAGACAATATATATTAACATACATTTATATGAATATAAATAGTAAGACGTTAATATGAACTCAGAGAGAGAGAAAGTGAGAGATGCATGGGAAAATTAGTATATAGTTAAATCTTGGCTATGGCACTTGTATCTAAGCAATAATAATGATAATAATAATGATAATTGCAATAATAAGAATCTTAGATTGATGTCATACTTATTTGTGAGGCTAAGGCAGGATTCAAAGACCTCAAATGCTTCACAGTGTGTTTGTGTGTGCGTTGCCCTCTCCCCTCAACCCCACCCCTAACTATCACTGTGGGCCGTCGTCCAGTAAGGATCCTGGCCTCACCTCTTGCCAGAGAGGAGTGGGCTAGAAACTATGGTATCCGAGTGTACTTTCTGGCACATAGTTATACTGTATATGACTGCTTACATCAAGACTTTTGCTGTGTGCAATATGATCTACATGGAGGTTTACTCGAAGTCTCTGAGGGTGTAATGGTTAGAGAGTGTAAGTTCTGTATGTGATATCCTGGGTTTGAATCCTAGGAGGATCACATGCTTTCATAAACTTCATCTAGAGAGTTATTGGTGTTAAGGACGATGTTTAAAAATAATTCGGGGTTTTGCCTATATACAGTATATGTCCATACAGTCATTGCAGCTGATCACATAGGTATCATTTAATGCACATCTACACTATAAGTATATTTTCAGTACATTAAGAAATATATATGAATAGTTGGTATACCAGAGGCTTGGTATACCCTGTAACTGGCAGCCAGCTACTGACACTAATAAGGTTAGTTAGTTCAAATAGGACTTCAGAGGCTATCAACTCTATTGGATTATTAAACCAGCACACTGTATGTCAAAAATATAGCGTCCGGACGAGCCCCTTTTCGAGAACTCCAGTCCCCTGCCTGATATGGGTTGTGGTGATTATTATTGGGTAAGTTTCATTCATTTGGAGGTTCGAATCAGGTTTCATATATTTCGATACTAATTCAAACTTTGTTTTGTTTTTTATTCCATTGCCGGATGCCTTACTCCCTTTTATGAAGGAGATGGAAAATCCTATTTGGAGAATGTATTGCAATTAATACACAAGTCGTAGGATCCATATTCCAGAATACCATACAGGGATTTAGTAGCTCACATGTATCTGATATATACTTAATATGTATGACTCTCGTCCAGTGTGTACCGATAAACACATGTGTGTGTGTGTGTGTGTGTGAATCATAGAGTGTGGGTATGTTTGTGTATATGCATCTCCTGCAGTGTGAAGGAAGGGTTTATACAGGGATAGACTAACCTAGTGTCCCTACTAACACCATTACCTGCGGCTGATTAAGTTACCCCTCAACACACCAAGATCTATCCACCGTCCCGCTTTGCTCTCTCTCTCTCTCTCTCTCTCTCTATATATATATATATATATATATATATATATATATATATATATATATATATATATCTTAATAAATAAAGCTCAATGTTTGTCTGTCTGTTTGTCAGTTACCCGATCTTTGTTACTAAACTCCTCCCACAGTTTTGGTGCCAGGTGGGAGTGTGGGGCACGGTTGGAAAGCCCAGGCTTTGGAGATGGTTTTAGGCGAGTTTAGTGGAAATCAGAGACACTTTTGTTTAATAAAATTTTCGGCAGAACTTATGTAGTATACGGGAGCGAAACAAATGCGAAAAAATGGCCGTTTGCGGCAGAAGGAGGCCTCCGATCTAAAAGGTGTATAGAACGAAAGTTGTTCGCAGCTCCCCAAAATGGGGGTACGGATGAGGTCAGATCCAAAATCTGAGGTCATTAGCGGCCGAAATCGAGGTCGCCGTTTAATGAGGCACAGGGAGGACGAGGCCGGTGATTATGGTAGTAATAGTATTGTGATGATTGTGGTAGTAGTGATTGATGATGGTGATTATGGTAGTAGAATTTAAACCCGGGCAACGCCGGGTACCCCTCCTAGTATATATATATATACAGTATATATGTCTGTATGTTGCTCTCTCTCTCTCTCTCTCTCTCTCTCTCTCTCTCTCTCTCTCTCTCTCGCACAGCCGAAAAAGAGATCAATGATGTCGCTTCTCTCTTGTAGTATTTACATTTCAATTATTAAAACAACTTATTCTATTGATCTCTTTACCCCCTCCTCCCCCTCTCTCTCTCTCTTTATCTCTCTCTCTCTCTCTCTCTCTCTCTCTCTCTCTCTCTCTCTCAGTCTTTCACTTTTGCTTTTCATCCTCTGTTGCATCCTTTATTACATTAATTCTTTTTCTCTGACCTCTTTTTCTATTACCCAAACTCTCTATGTTTACTTCATCCAGTTGCCTTTCCTCCCCCCACCCTTTCATTCCTCTATGTATTGATGTTTACTTCATCCAGTTGTCTTTCCTCCCCCACCCTTTCATTCCTCTATGTATTGATGTTTACTTCATCCAGTTGTCTTTCCTCCCCCACCCTTTCATTCCTCTATGTATTGATGTTTACTTCATCCAGTTGTCTTTCCTCCCCCACCCTTTCATTCCTCTATGTATTGATGTTTACTTCATCCAGTTGTCTTTCCTCCCCCACCCTTTCATTCCTCTATGTATTGATGTTTACTTCATCCAGTTGCCTTTCCTCCCCCACCCTTTCATTCCTCTATGTATTGATGTTTTTCAGTCAAATATTTTCCAAAATAATATTTGTTTTGTTTTGTATTTTAGTTCATATTACCTGTTTCAATATTTACAAATGTACCTCTTTACGTATACTGTATATATATATATATATATATATATATATATATATATATATATATATATATATATATATATATATATTTAAGTTATATTAAGGCCAACGTTATAAACAACTGAATTGAGTAACGTTTTGGCTTGTCATCGTAAGCCATGATCAGATCTAACATTTATATTTACTCAGAATTATAGTTTGTTATAAGGAGTTGTGTTGCACATTAATTCCATATGTTCATATTGAGATAAACAAAGACTAAGACGAAAAGCTATCTGAATACGTTGAGTGTTGTATTAACGCGCTATACCTAAAACCTACATTTGGAATGTTTGCATAAAATCAAATTCCTACACAGTTTTAACGAAATAGTAGACATGACCATATGTGTAACAGTAAGAAAATGTAATGATTATATATAGTGTTCTAAACATAGTTATATATAGTGTTCTAAACATAGTTATATATAGTGTTCTAAACATAGTTATATATAGTGTTCTAAACATGGTTATATATAGTGTTCTAAACATGGTTATATATAGTGTTCTAAACATAGTTATATATAGTGTTCTAAACATAGTTATATATAGTGTTCTAAACATGGTTATATATAGTGTTCTAAACATGGTTATATATAGTGTTCTAAACATAGTTATATATAGTGTTCTAAACATAGTTATATATAGTGTTCTAAACATGGTTCATGGGTTAATGGGAGTCACCTGCTTTGTTCTCTTCTCTTCTCTGGCTTGTATCCATTCGGCCCCATTCCGCCAACTGTTTTAAGACGTTTATCCCCATCCAGGTGCCATTTTTTTCCTGGCGAGCGATAGCGAGCCAACATTGTATGGAGAAATATATCGAAAAATGTACATATTTAGCCTGCTGTCAAAAACATTTTAATAAATATGTTGGCTCGCTACCGCTCGCCAGGAGCAAATCGACACCTGGTTGGGGATAAACGTCTTAAAACAGTAGGATGAATGGTGCCGAATGGGTGCAACCCAGAGAAAGCGGGAGAGAGAGGGAATAAAACGAGGTGGGCCCCCTTAAATATAAAAGTATCCTAGTGAATGAAGGAGAGGTGAAGGGAAATGTTCGAAGGTTTCATTTAGTGAAGTGTTAAGCCAAATGTTATGATCTGTATCAAGGGACGTTAATAATTAAGCGTGTGGAATGAAACTAGTTGTGTCTACCATTGACAGGATATCCAACAGTAAGCTCAAGCACATACCAGTTCAATTTAGAACATAGTAGTGGTGTCCCTGTCTCGTGGGTGGTCAGGGAGGGCCTAAGTCAATTAGTTATAATAGGACTTCAGAGGCTATCAACCCTTCTGGATTATTAAGCCAGTACACTGTAAGTCAAGAATAACGTTAGGTCTGGAGCCTCTTTTCGAAAACTCCAGTCCCTTGAGGACCTAAGGTCCTGGGTTAGTAGAAAGCCGGCCAGAAATGGTGTGATACTGTCAGTGGTAGTTATAGTTATTTAGTTAAAATAGGACCCTTTTGGATTATTAAGCCAGCACATTGTAACTAAAGTGCATTTCCAGGACTGGAGCCCCTTTATTAGAACCCCAGTCCCTTGCAGTGGTAGTGAAAATAATGAATACATTATATTAGTTGATATCATGGCCTGAGGCCTCAAAATGGTTCCGTATGGCCGCATAGGGGGCTTCGATAATGGTAGGCCAGCCCTGACCTCCACACCTCTTATGTTCTGCAACCCTTGCCGTAACATGGTGCGTTGACGTTTGGTACGGCTCACAAACTCTTAACCCTTACTGTACCGGTGACGCATTAACCCTTACTGTACCGGTGACGCATTAACCCTTACTGTACCGGTGACGCATTAACCCTTACTGTACCGGTGACGCATTAACCCTTACTGTACCGGTGACGCATTAACCCTTACTGTACCGGTGACGCATTAACCCTTACTGTACCGGTGACGCATTAACCCTTACTGTACCGGTGACGCATTAACCCTTACTGTACCGGTGACGCATTAACCCTTACTGTACCGGTGACGCATTAACCCTTACTGTACCGGTGACGCATTTTGTATTTGACTTCAGCTACATTTAGACGATTGTATTCAGTTTAAAAAGAGCCTCCGCCAATTAATAGGCTTCGAACGATCTCACTTAACCCTTTTTAATACCACAGATTCTTCATAACTTCACAACATCTTTTAAATAGAGCTAGCATAACATGAACAAGACGTCACCGATACACAAAGGGTTAATATTTGTTTTAAATAGAGCTAGCATAACATGAACAAGACGTCGCCGATACACAAAGGGTTAATATTTGTTTTAATTAGAGCTAGCATAACATGAACAAGACGTCGCCGATACACAAAGGGTTAATATTTGTTTTAATTAGAGCTAGCATAACATGAACAAGACGTCGCCGGTACACAAAGGGTTAATATTTGTTTTTTAATTCCATTCCTAGGTAGTAAATCGTATTACAATCGAAACAAAATATACAAACTCCTACCAGACGTTTACCCCCAAATATCACCTATGACTCTACTTGGTTTTAGATTGAAGGGGGTAGGTGCTATGTTTTGGTATGTGTATTGAAGGGGGTAGTGGCTATGTTTTGGTATGTGTATTGAAGGGGGTAGTGGCTTTGTTTTGGTATGTGTATTGAAGGGGGTAGTGGCTATGTTTTGGTATGTGTATTGAAGGGGGTAGTGGCTATGTTTTGGTATGTGTATTTATATATTAATTTATGTTTTACTTTCCTCGCTAGACCTCCAACAAGCTTAACAAAAATACTTCCTAGACCCCCTTTCAAGATAAATTTGTACATTTTTCGGTAGAAAAATGTCTTGGCCAAAGGCCGGCTCCTTCTGAAGATACAGGCTCGCTATCGCTCGCCATGAAAAACTCGACACCTAATTGGAACGAAAGGTCTTAATAATGACACATAAATGAAGCAAAAGGTTTCAAAATCAACAAACTAATGGAGGGTCTGAAAACTAATAGAAATAAGCATGAGAGAGAAGGGCGTCCGGAAAAAAACGAACCATCCCGCCTTAACGCCTTACGAGCGGGCCCGTAAGGAATTTCTACTACCCGCCAAGCGGGTGGTTTTACCCTAAATGGCCTTGTTTCCATGCTCTTTTTCATGCATAAACAAGAGCCAGAGCGTAATACAATTATGTACCACTGAAAGGGCGTTAATTCAGCTTTCCAATGACACCAGAACCATCCTCCTACGACCACGCGTTCTCTTGCAACGATCGTGCAAGTCGAAGAAACATCCCTAAAATACGGTATTTTCTTGACATAATACCCTTTGTAGTGAGGGAGGGAGGGTGGATGTGTGTGGAGTAAACGTCAGTAGGCCCGCGGGAACCGTGGCGAACGGTCAGAGCGCGACCTACGCTCCGCCCAACGCTCGTCTCTCTCTCAGAGGCAATATTGCTCCAAAATTGCACACAGACTTAAGTCGGGCCCCGCTCTTTGGGCAGGTGTTCTCTATACGGACTTAAGTCGGGCCCCGCTAAAGAAGGGTTAAGGACCGAATCCCGGATGCTTTGCGATCTTCCGTTGTTTACCAATACAAGTGCAGTCGCTGTAATGTGACCTACATTGGCCAAACCAAACGCTATCTTACGGCCAGGTAATAGAAATAGTCGGTCCCTAATCTGCGTGGCCCAACAACCCCGTGGAAAGTGAGGTTGATTCGTTTGCCGGTTTTAATCATATATGTATGTACTGTATGTATATACTCAGGTCCAATCCTATATGTATGTACTGTATGTATATACTCAGGTCCAATCCTCACTTTTCCTTTTTTTTTTGGGGGGGGGGGGGGAGGGGGGGGGATTCAAGACAGAGCCCGAATAGGGACAATATAGCGGAAAACAATTAACACACAAAAACAAAATACAAATTCACACACATCTAGGTAATCTAGGAGAAGACCCAGAGACCGTTTCAATCCTAGCTACATAAATCCAGTGTTAGTACTGAACCGTGACCTAACTTGGCCATTGGCCATTGGGGGCTCCGTAAAAATAAAACAAATGACACCAAGCTATGATACACAGAAGGACGGGAGTGCTCGAAAAGTGGCTCCAGTCCTGAAGTTATTCTTGACTTACAGTTTGCTGGCTTAACAATCCAGAAGGGTTGATAGCCTCTGAAGTCCTATTTTAATTAACTAACCATGATACACACACAACTAAAACTATTAAACCAAAGACAAAATATATATTTTCGTTCATACCATTTACGAAACAAATCCTGGTGCAATGGCAGGGCACAGAAAAAACATATACAACCAGCATACAGAGACAATGTGTAAGATTAAAACATAATAAGAATTAATGCAGCGTTTGGCAAATGTAAAGATTATAAACAAAATATACTAAAAACGAGCGAAAGGTAGACCATTATACAATACATAGCCAAAGACAGATACATTGTCACCCATTAATTCCATTTCTATAATTCATGTTCTGACTTATTTTTCTCTGGCCTCTAATAGGTATTTTGTTCTTCTTGTTCTATTCTTTACCTAGGACACTTGTTCTCTGCATTATATTGCATATTTTGTGTCCTGCGCCCCCTTTGTGAGGCTATATATAATATCAACATCTGGATAATTATTGAATGACTTCTTCCCCTTATATATATAATATATTTAAATTATTTATATTTGATTATATATTTATATATTTTTGTTTTGGCAATCTTGTTCACCCAACCTTGAATGCGTATTTCTGTTTGGGATCCTCAGTGATGAAGAACTCGTGCAGAATGATAGCCCAGCTTCCATATTAATATATCGTCCGTCTTTATTTAATGACCAACAAATTCCAGAACCACTAATTATATACCCCTAGTCTCATGTAATGCCTCTCTTTTCTCTCACTCTCTCTGTTAACAATATTCTTCCTCGCTTGTTTCTACAAACATCCTTGCTGTCTAAGCAAATAATCAAGTTACAACGTTGCACACACACACACACACACACACACACACACACACACACACACACACACACACACACACACACACACACACACACACAGACACACACACACACACACATCGAGAGTAGAGAGGTCTAGATGTTCTGAATAATTGATAACCATAGTCCTCTAGCAGCCCTCCATATAATTTTCCATCTCACCAACTAAGAGTCAGGCTTCCTCTCTTCCCACCCTCTTTCCTCTTGTTTCTTCAGTGCAGTCAAGCTTAAAGGTGAATTCCGGGGGTGAAACTTATTCAAACTACAATGTCTATTGGGATCTTCATCAATTTGTCTTGACAACATTTAAATATAGCTTGTCTAACTTATTGTATGTGGCGGAAACACTCAACATGGGATATGGGTGAATCTGTGGTATGTTTAATGTGAGAAACTCTTATAAATTGTATGAATGTTTACAGCTTAACATTTGACTTCATTACTGTGTGGTCAAGGGTCTACAATATTTAAATGAACAGAAAACGATACTTTAATTTAAAAATAGTCCTTAGAAGCGACCTCCCTCGACTCGGGACCAGTATAAACACTCACAAACACTGGTTGTATGTTTATTGTTGGCGAGATTGGATTATTTCTTGATGTGCACCACATATTCAGGACGTTGTTAGATCTTTTGCAAAGCTTGACTATTGAATTGAAATGTATTAATTAAGATAAACTGACCTGTCCGCGAGCGTGTGTGATGGAGGCAAGTATCCCATATTGTTTTTATCTTGTCTCGTCCCAGTTTTGGTTTGTTTATTTTGCAAGTTTTACATTATAATTACATAATATGTCGTCACGCGAATCAGCTGAACTCGTCCAGTTGATCGCTGAGAATGCCAACGACGTTTTAAACTAGTATTTTTCTCTGGAGTTTAATGGGATTATATCGATATTGCTCATATACATATTACAGTATTCATGACAAGTTATGATCCTGCATTAATCTTCGTTTTTTTTCTTCAGCCCTGTAGTTCACATTCAAGCATTATTTCATCGTTCCGAGGGAGATATACAAACATGTTCCCTATCTGCACACACACCATTTTCATCATCTGACAGACATTAATACAGAGAACAGCGAGCTAAACGTAGTGCCAGCGGAGACGAGACTTATTTGGCCAACTGTACAACACCAGGTATTGGCTCCAGCAGATCCTCCCTAAGATACACTGGGATGCCATAGTCTCTAACCCACTCATAAGAATTCGTGGACCCCCTATGTTTTTCTAAATGCAATTATAACTATATGGATTGATTTTTGGATATAAATTGCTTCTCAATAAATAGTATATAGGTATATAGTTTGCTAGTTGTTGCATAGAACATTATACTGTAGTTATATAGTTTGCTAGTTGTTGCATATAAAATTATAATCATAAATTAGTATCCTGAGATATACTTCCATAATTAGAAATAGGTGAAGTCAACGAATTTGTATGAGTGGGCTAGAGACTATGGCATCCGAGTGTACACCTGATACCCTTGGGTTGGTAGCCTGAATATTAAATAAGATTTTGTATAATTAAAATGTAATATTTACCCCTTCTGTACTGGCGACGTTTTTCAAATGCTATTATAGTTGTATCTAGACGTTTTGTGCAGTTTTGGAAGAATTTGTGGTAGTTTAAAGTGTTAAGCCAGATAGCTCGAAACCTTTCACCTTCCCCCTCCCCCATCCCTCCCTTACCCCTCACCCCTCCCTTCCCCCTTCCCCCTTGGGCATAGGATGATTGAGTCTCCATGTGTTTCCGGCCCAGCAGGTACTCACTGTTCTTTAGGTTTAACGAGCGACAATATATTTCCGGGTTTATTGTTGTCGGCGTGGTCGTTGTCGGGGTTGGGAGTTAGGCTTAGCTGATGGAATATATAATATGCCGCTTATTACTTTATATACACACACACATATAGGCATATACTGTATATATATATATATATATATATATATATATATATATAATAATAATATGAAGAAGAACAAACATAATAATATTAATCGTCTGGTTACTTATATAGCGCCGTATCTCCTCATTCAAGGGTTCACAAGCACATGACCGTTTTTAATCAACCACAGACCATTACCCATCTCCCTTGTTCATGGCGAGACGGTAACCGCCGGCTATGTCTCATAGTCATCATAATTATTATAAGTGTATTTATCTCGAGTTCTAAGCCTCTTTCATTCAATTGCCATTAGTGGTGTTTACTGCGTAAAAACATTAGACATTCCATTATTATCCAACATAGGCTTAATTTTGCTTAACCATGGTAAGTTGTATATTTCTAAATCATATTATTGATTTACTTTTATAAATCTGTGCATACTATCGGATATATTGGTATTGTTGCCAATAGAAATCCTCTGCCAGAAATGTATAGTTCTATTATCTATAAATTGGTGTCCATCCTTTCTTCTCAACCCGGAATGACACTTAGTGGGGACTTGGCTGAAGCGATTAACACCTAGAAAGGAGTACCAAAGAGTACATAGGAGTACACAGGAAATCAAGCAACAACATATCTGGTGACCTCTCGAGGCTGCTTGCACTCTAAATCACTCCTGCCCAAAGTGTCGAACAGTGGTTCAGAGTGAGTAATGGAACAGGAACGGGAGGGACTGCCCTGGGACTAGTGTCCATGGCAGGCTTAGGTGATATTAGTAGGGGACACATGAGTTGGTAACACAACGAAGCTGAAAGTAATCTTTCATGTATTTGAGGACAGAGAGTAGACTCTTGGATATTTAATGATTATCACTCACTATAGTGATCTTTGTTGCGTCTGTGACAGAGAATAGGTTATTCATTTACAAATGCAGTCAGTCTTGGATTTAAGGCAATACGTTTGTCTATGCAAAGTTTTAACAAATCAACGGTGCAGTTGTCAATTATATCTAGAGTGAGCCCATTCCACAGGTTGACAACTCGATTGAAGAAATAAATTATTAGACTCCTGCGAGTTGATTTTTTTTTTTTTTCTATGTGAGGGAGGCAAAAGGCAGAACTACCTATAGCGAGTGCCTCCCCAAAGTTGAAAATGTGACTGGGCCAAAATCAAGGGACGTTCGAGGCAAAATGCCTGGACACACGGAGTTTGAAGCAATTTAAGTCATAGGAAGAGGGAAAGACTGATTCTGGGAGAGAGTTCCAGAGCTCAGCTGTTGAATAGAAGAAAGACTGAGAGTAACGTTTCACTCTTGGGTTGGAGAGTTGCACAGAGTAGGGGTGGGATTGTGTTGCAAGACGGGTACTACGTGCCCTACGTAAAGGAGGTGGTATACACTGGGAAAGCTCTGAGGAACACTGATTATTATAGTAGCGATAGAATAGCGAGAGAGATTTATCAGTGATATTCCATGTATCCTCCCTCTCTCTCTCTCTCTCTCTCTCTCTCTCTCTCTCTCTCTCTCTCTCTCTCTCTCTCTCTCTCTCTCTCTCTCTCTCTCTCTCTCTCTCTCTCTCTCTCTCTCTCATCTCTCTCTCTCTCTCTCTCTCTCTCTCTCTCTCTCTCTCTCTCTCTCTCTTCTCTCTCCTCTCTCTCTCTCTCTCTCTCTCTCTCTCTCTCTCTCTCTCTCTCTCTCTCTCTCTCTCTCTCTCTCTCACTCACTCCAGGACATATTAGCTGGAGGCGAGTATCTCCTCCACTCAACTCCCAAGTACCAGAAGCGGCCCTTCTCATCCTCCTTCTCGCTCGCTAATTCTGCCACTCCTCGCCTGCAAACTTCTCTCCGGTTTATACACCAAATTAAGGGGAGACAGTCCGTTTTTCTGGGCCCCATTCTCCCTAATGTTTAGCACTACTAGTTTTCAGATTTTAAGACATTGGTTCCATTAGTATGACCTTTCACCCCATTTCTTTTTCAATATTAGGTCCCTTCGTGCCATGTAGGGTGTCAATTTTTCCAGGCGAGCGATATCTATCTATCTATCTATTGCCTGACGCCGTGATCCCCGAATGAGTGGCCACGAACGATCCGCCCCCATGCACCTCTGTCCCCAGTCAGTCGACGACCCTCCTCCCAACCAGCACCGCCTTCATCCATATACTTCCTCACTCCATCCTTCCAACTCTCCTTCGGTCTACCCCTCCTTCTCTGTCCCTCCACCTCGCTCTCGTACACCCCTCTTAGTCATTCTCTTGCTTTCCATACGTTCCATGGCCGAACCATCTCAAGTTGTTCCTTTTCACACTTTCCAGCACATCTACCTCCACACCACACCTCCTTCTTACTTTACAGAATGAGTTAAGGGAGTTTCACAATAGCACATTTCAAAAAAAATTATAAGGTCAATATTCATAAGATTTTTTATATTTGCATCAGACTCTTATAGATTAACCCTTTCTGTACCGGTGGCTTCCTTTCCATTGTATTCTGACAACTAGTAGACGATCTTTTTCAGCTTAGGAAGGATGTCTACCAATTTAAAAAGGCTACAAACTAATTCAAATATTTTTCTGAGCTTCCATATGTCCTTCCTAAGCTTAATACAATCGTCTAAATGTAGCTAGTATGTCGAGATAAAGACACCGCCTGTACAAGAGTGGGTACATTTGTTGACAGGGTGATTATATAAGTTTACCTCATTAGCTGCCAGACCAGTTTAGGGGAAATTTACACTTGAGGGATTTTTTTCCTGACCCCTTTCTATCCCATGTTTTGCCCTATTGTTGTTTAAAATTTTAAGACGTTCGCCCCATTAGTTTGGCGATTTTAAGAACTTTGGCCCGATTTTTGTCAATGTTAAGACCTCTCGTGCCATTTAGGTGTCGATTTTTTCTTGGGATTTAGTCACTCCCCAGTGGTGTAATACTGGATTTATTCACTCCCCAGTGGTGTAATACTGGATTTATTCACTCATGTTTAGCCCCAATAGAGATTTTAAGACGTCCGGCCCATTAGCTTTGCTATTTAACACCTTTAGCTCCATTTCGTTCTCTATTTTAAGATCTATCGTGCTATTTAGGTGTCTATTTTTTCCTGGCGAGCGATAGCGAGGCTGTAATTAAAAGAGGATCCGGCAGGGACATTTTTCTACCAAAAAATGTACACATTTATCTTGAGAGGGTGTTTAGGGGGGTGTTTTTCTAAGTTTAATGGAGGTATAGCGAGGAACTAATAAATACATGAACACATGAATTAATAGTCCAAAAAGACAGCCACTATCCCCTTGAGATGAACTGACTTGCCCCAGTTCCCTCTCTCTCTCTCTCTCTCTTGATCAGCCTTTTCTCCCTCTCCTTGGTCTCCTTACCACTGTTGCCAAATCAGCTACTTTCCCGCTAGATTTAGAGGTATTTACTTCGAGCTAGAGGCAAATTTGACATCTAGTGGCATGAATTATAGGGATATCCTGTAGATTTGAGCCATTTTAGGGGGATATTGTAGAGATTGAGCCATTTTAGGGGGATATTGTAGAGATTGAGCCATTTTAGGGGGATATTGTAGAGATTGAGCCATTTTAGGGGGATATTGTAGAGATTGAGCCATTTTAGGGGGATATTGTAGAGATTGAGCCATTTTAGGGGGATATTGTAGAGATTGAGCCATTTTAGGGGGATATTGTAGAGATTGAGCCATTTTAGGGGGATATTGTAGATTTGAGCCATTTTACGGGGATATTGTAGAGATTGAGCCATTTTAGGGGGATATTGTAGAGATAGTGCCATTTTAGGGGGATATTGTAGAGATTGAGCCATTTTAGGGGGATATTGTAGATTTGAGCCATTTTAGGGGGATATTGTAGATTTGAGCCATTTTAGGGGGATATTGTAGAGATTGTGCCATTTTAGGGGGATATTGTAGAGATTGAGCCATTTTAGGGGGATATTGTAGAGATTGTGCCATTTTAGGGGGATATTGTAGATTTGAGCCATTTTAGGGGGATATTGTAGATTTGAGCCATTTTAGGGGGATATTGTAGAGATTGTGCCATTTTAGGGGGATATTGTAGAGATTGAGCCATTTTAGGGGGATATTGTAGAGATTGTGTCATTTTAGGGGGATATTGTAGAGATTGAGCCATTTTAGGGGAAATTGTAGAGATTGTGTCATTTTAGGGGGATATTGTAGAGATTGAGCCATTTTAGGGGAAATTGTAGAGATTGAGCCATTTTTCTAGCTATTTTCGTAATTTATTTACTATCTAGCGGACTTGATTTGGTAACCCTGCTCCTTAAGTCGGTATCACACGAGCACTTTTTCCCTCAACATTTATCCTCAACACTCCTCTGGCAGCTAATGAGGTACAATTTGTATATCATTCTTATTGCCAAATTAATCTTTATTCAGTCTAGTTTCTGATGCCAGTGCAAAATATCCCAGAAATGTTGCCAGACAAATTTTGACCATCGAATGTTGACTATAAAAGCTGCGGTGTGATACCCGCCTTACGCTCGGGTTTTGCATATTACCCGTTCTTTATATTCCCACCCCAAAGCCGGTGTCACACGATCGCTTTTTCCGGCCATTTTTGATGAGCAAGATTTTCCTCGTAATAGTTGGATTAGTTTTCACATTGGAATCGGAAACTAGACTGAAGTAAGATTATGCTAGTTGCCTGAAATCTGATATTACTGAGATTGTAAAGATGCCACAGTAGAATTGCTCATACAAATTGCAGGAAAAAGCGCTTGTGTGGCACCAGATTAAACCCCTCCCCGCTATATAGTTTGGTATCCTCGTTGTATGAATTTTGGACCTCTCACTTCGTTATCCGTTCCATTATATACTATTTTTGTCGTATTCTCTGTCTTAACACTTACACTGCAGGCAGATTTCCGCCTATTTCCGCCATATCAGGGCTCATTCAGGCACTCCTGTTTGATTAAGCAAGCGTCTCAATGAAATTAAATTTATTCAGCCAAAAACTAGAAGAAAAAAGCTTCAAAATTACACCATAACAAATTTCGTAGCACGCGGGCTTCACCCGCAGCGGTACCATAGACATTCGCTAATACTGAGCAATTATCGCTAATGTCGCGCTACATTTGCCTTTGGCAGCGCTGCAGAGGTCTCGAGAGATATGTGGGGGACCCTTCAGTGTGCCGGCTGCTGCGCTGGAGAGCGGAGGGGACCCTCTCACGCTCCTGCCCACTGACACTCAATTCTACAGGCTTTAAGAGGCGTTAAAAGCCTGTAAATTGCTGTAAATTACCATGTCGTTCCAGAACATCTCCCACAGCCAATGGGTTAAGGGGAGATAAGCATATTTATTTCCTCTTATATATACATTTTTATATATATATTTTTTTTTTTATATTTTTTTTTTCCTCTCTTAACCTCCATCAAGCTTAATAAAGCACCCCCTCTTGAGCCTCCTTTAAGATAAATGTGTACCCCTTGAGCATTATGACACATTGTATCAGTCTAATTCGGCTATAATTAGTAAACAAAATCAGATTAGAGAGGAACTGTGGGAGTCAGAGGAAATTTGTTAATAGTTTTACCCATTTGGCTGCTACAGGGCCTTCCACAACAGCATAATATCGCCTATTGGTAACCACAATATAATATTAAATCGCGTCATACGAATTAAAAGGTCAACAAATAATTACTTCAGCACTCGTTAAAGACCTGGGGATAATATTATCTGAAAATCTGAAAGCTTCTGATCTATGTAATGCAGCCACAACTATGGTTAACCCTCTCTGCACCAGCGACGTTTGTTATGTATCATGCTAGCTCTATTTATACTACTTTATGCAGCTTAGGAACGATCTGTGGTAGTTAAAACAGTAGATTGAGATAGTTCTATGCCTTTAAATTGCTAGAGATCCTTCCTAATCTGAGTAAAATCGATTAGTAGTAGGCAGAATCAAGTAACACGGATGTCGACGGTATAGAAGGGGTTAGTAGAGCACTATGGTATTTGCTTCCTGGGCCTGGGATCCTTAGAGAGTGGCGAGCGCATTACTGAGGTAATCCATTGTCTTTCTCTCACATTAACTCACAAGAATCTTGTCTTTTTCATGCTTGTCTTACTGCTGTCCACAATAACGAAGACACATTTAGACGGTACCGTTGCCTTCAACCTCAAGAATCTCGTACTTTTTATGATTCTGCCTGGAACCAAGCTAAATATGTTCTTCAACTCGTCAAAAACTCTTTCATCTTCAATTGTGCTTCCTAATCTTTCCCTCCTCTTTTCCACTCTGACAGCACTACATAGGCACTATGTCTTCCTCTGACAAAGCTGAAATTTTCGCTCAAACTCTAGCTAAAACCTCCACCTTGAATGATTCTGGTTCTGTTCCTTCCTCTCCACCCCCTTCTCTCTTACGTATGCCAAATATCATAATATATTCTAAGGATGTACTTACTGACCTCTCTGGGCCTAATACTAAGAAGTGGTACAGACCGGATGGTGTTCCTCCTGTTGTACTCAAAAACTGTTCTTCTGTGCTGACTCCCTGCCAAGGTAAACTCTTTTGTCTCTGTCTTTCCTCTAATGTCTTTCCTTTTTGCTGGGTGTTTTCTACATTCAACCTGTCCCAAAGAAGGGTGACCGCTCTCAACCCTCCAACTATCGTCCAATTGCTCTCATTTCTTGCATCTCTGAAGTTTTTGAAACTATTCTAAATTAAAAATGTCTTCAGCATTTGTCTTCCCATAATCAACTTTCAGATCGCTGGTATGGTTTCCTTAAGAGCCGCCCTACTGGTGATCTTATCTTACTAGAGGGGGTTTCACACATTCAAGAATTGAAAGCCGAGTGTAGCAAAATCATTGTTCGGCTGCACTCGGTAATACATTGGCAGAAATACGTGAGAACTCTTAGCACAGTCCCAAATGTTCTACAATGTTCGACTTCATTCGGCAAGGTGAGACAAAAGAGTTGGCCCCGAATGTGCGGATTGGTCGGCTATTCGTAACTTTTCACAAACATTCGGAACTCATTCGGCATCACTCCCCAACATTCTGCAACATTCGGTAAAATCAGTAAAATCGGCAAAATCAGTGATGCAGGCGGCGATAACTGAAGGGGACAGCTAGGGGATATAATGTACTGTATAACCATACATGAATATTGAACATTATTTATGATGACACTTATCATTAAAGATCATAAACCTTTGTATGTGTATACTCAACCTATAGAATAAGTACCTATTAAATAACAAGTAAGAACAATTTATGTTAGGGAGGAAGAGAAAGAGGGAGTAATGCTGGGAAAATAATAAACTTAAGGACGGAAGAATATGAAGAGAAAAAGTAGAAGAAAAGCTAAGACAATTAAACAGAGGAGCAAGTGATAAAGGAGGAGGAAGAGGATAGAAGGATGAATGGGTGGAAGAAAGGATCAGATAAGAAGATACAGTGCAGTTTATTATGGTCTCTCTCTCTCTCTCTCTCTCTCTCTCTCTCTCTCTCTCTCTCTCTCTCTCTCTCGCTGTATCTGTGCGTGTGTGTGATATATACCGCCATTACATCCATAATTTACTGCATATATCTAATTTCATTGCAGATCTTGAGGACTGAGAAAGACACTCTCAAAATAAGGAATACATAATTAATATAATATTTAAACAATGAAGATCTATCGATTCTATCCCTCTACAGTATATACTCAGGGACAATCCCCACTTTTCCCTTTATTTTTATTTTTTTTTGGGGGGGCGACTCAAGACAGAGCAATGAAGATAATATGAATAATAAAGTAGAATATATATATACAAGGTCAAACATCATATGGAAACTATATGGAATATATGCGCATGGTAAGAAACTACAGAAACATAGCAAATATCTGAAACTTGATTTTGAGAAGTAATAGTTTTTTTTAGAGTAATTAGTAGAAAATAAAGGCTATTAAATATTGTAATATGGTTGATTGGAGCCTCACAAACACCAGGAGGGGCTGGTATTTATAACCCCAGCGAACAACAGGACCCCTTCCGGCATTATTATTCGTGTTTCTGTACGCATTCGGATGCATACTTATCGATGTTCGGAACTATTCGTATTTTATCAGAATTTACTCGCCAACATTCGGGGTAATTCTGGGTTATTCATGGCCGAATAATGACCATTAAATATTTCATTTTTCTACATTCGGCAGCAATTCGGGTTGAGCCGAATTGCCATAAATGCATTTGGAAATCATTTGTACATATTCGATTCTATTCTGCCGTTTTCGCCTAAAAATGCCATTCGGCACTTTTTTGCCGAGTGTAGCCAGCCGGACGATTCGGCTTTCAATTCTTGAATGTGTGAAAGCCTCTTAACTCTTGGTCATCTTCATTTCAAGACTTCGGTGATACCTTCTGTATTGGGCGAGACAAATCGAAAGCCTTCAACAGAACCTAGCACAAATTTCGAATGTCTAAACTACCCTCCTTCAGTTTCTATCCCACTACCTGTGTTTTTGTGTCTAACTTCCTTTCTGGCCATTCCATAGCTGCGGTTATGGACAGCCGTTGCTCACTTCCTCAACCTTTCAACTCCGGTGTTCCTCAGAGTTCTGTCCTGTCTTCAGTTATCTTTCTAATATTCATTAATGACCTTCTTAACTCTACCTCTAGTCCTATCCACTCATATGCTGATGACTCTACCTTTTTCTTCTTCTTTTTGCTATGTATATGAAGGAGACCAAAGGCAGTCTGCCTATAACAAGTGTCTCCTGCAAATCCAAAAGAGTGACAGAGAGTCAAAATCAATTGACGTTGGGGTCAAAATGCCTGGACATACAAAGTTTAAGCAGTCTAAGTCATAGGATGAAGGAAAGATTGATGGAGGGAGAGAGTTCCAGAGTTCACTTGTTGAGTAGAAAAATGACTAACAAAATTGACTGATTCTTGGGTTACAGAGCTAGACAGAATAGGAGCGGGATTGTGTTGAAAGGTGGGTGCCTCGCACTCGCCGCAAGGGAGGGGATATGCACGAAGAGAAGTCTGAAAAACATGGATTGTTGAAAAAGTGATAAACGAGTGAAAGAGATGCAACATTATTCACTTAGTTTTCCGTAATGACTCAGCATGCAATCACTCCCAAAAACTCGCATGATGAGGCCCTAGCACTCCTTTTATCTGATTTATCAACTATACCCGATTGGGGCATTGAAAATCTTTTAGCTTTCAATGCTTCCAAAGCCCAATAACTCCTTCTATCTACCGGTCACCATCCTCCACACAACTGTCCCTTATTTTTCAACAGTAAACAAATGAACCATTCATATTTTTTCAGTATTATTGGTGTTTCTTTTTCTCTTAACCTTTCTTAGAAAAATCACATTACCACTCTTGCTGAAACAGCGTCCCAGAAGTTGGGTGTGCTCAACCGTCTCCTTGGGTTCGTCACCCCGTAATGCTTCTTGCTCTGTATAGAGGCATAGTGCACCCATTTATCGAGCATTGTTCGCATGTGTGTGGAGTTTCCACTCATGCCGCACTTCTCGAAAGGGTAGAATCGAAAGAATTTTGTCTCATCAACTCACTTCCTCTTTTTAATTATCTACAGTCTCTCTCTACACGCCGCAATGTTGCATTTCTCTCACTCTTCTACCACTATTACAATAATCAGTGTTCTTCTCAGTGTATACCTTCTGCCTTACAGAGAGTTGGGGGCACCGGCCTTTCAACACTCTCACACTCTTATGGTATCCAGCTCTCCAAACCAAGATTTTTTTTTTTATCAGTCTTTCTTCTACTCAAAAAGTGAACTTTGGAACTTTCTCCCTCAAGCAGTCTTTTCCCTCATCTTATGACATAAACTGCATCATGGTCTGTGCGTTCAGACATTTTGACTTTAACATACCTTGAATTTGATTCTCTGTCACTCTTTCAACTTTGGGGAAGACACTTGTTACAAGCAAATTTGCCTTTTGTCTCCTTTATTCACATAAAAAGTGTGTATCCATGTTATTCGATGCAACTATCTCTCTCTCTCTCTCTCTCTCTCTCTCTCTCTCTCTCTCTCCCCCCCCCCCATCGTTCTATATTTCATGATAATTTCCTATCTCTCCTCTCGCTTCGGAAGCTCTTATCTTCCTCTCACGAATTTCAGCCATATATTTTTCTTCTCTTCATCAGCTTTTTGTTCACCTCAATTTTCACCATCGTGTGATTAAAGTTATACATAAATAATATTGTATTTTTGTGTATAATGCCTTACTGCTTATACAGTGAACATTGCTGGTTTGTCGACAGTTAATGCTATCTACAGTAGTTACCCAGTGCAGATGACATAACACTCACATGCACACACCATGACCCAAAAAGAGCAACAGATCTCCTTCAACCCTACCTCAACACACTACATGGCTGGTGCACTACAAACAGACTTAATCTAGCCCCAGCCAAATCCACCGCAACCCTGCTCACAAGTTGGACAGGAGAACACGAATACATCCCTCAACTCACCATAAACAACACACCCCTAACATATACACACACACACAAAATCCTAGGAGTAACATATGATATTCAAACAGCACACCACAAACATTTAAAAGAAACTGACACCCAGACTTAACGCCCTCAGGTCACTTGTTCACACAAAATTTGGACACAACAAAGAAACTACCACCACAGTATATAAACAATACATAAGATCAGTGATGGAATACGCAAGCCCAGCCTGGGCTTCTAACCTAGCTGAAACACATCATAAGACCTTACAGACTATTCAAAACAAAGCCCTGAAGATCATTACAGGCTGCACAGCTACTGCACCCTCAGATCACCTACATCAAGAAACCAAAATCCTCAAAGTCAAAGACCATCTGGACATGAGAGGCACTCAATTCCTGGCAGCAGCCTCCATGAACCAAGACCACCCACTAAACTACATGGCAACACACCCACAGACACCAAGAAATATCAAAACAACACCCAGCACACGGTATCACACACAATTATTGTCCTCTCTCCCTCCCTGCCCACCCCGAACCAACTTCCAGAAGCACATCCATACTCATATCTCTCACCGATCCATCCACTCACTCACAGACAACACGCAGCTGCATGCACGACCTCCCGAAATCCATCCTTCCGAATCCTCCCTTCCTCGCGAGGACAGAGTCCACCTGGCCAGGCTGAGATGCAGACACTATCCAGCTCTCCTGAGCTATCAGAAGAGACTGGATGACTCCGTTGTCGACGCCTGCCCGGGATGTAACACAGCACCCCATACCATTAAACACATCATAGAAGACTGCATTTCACACAACCACTTACGCCAACAACACAATCTACACTCAATGAGAGCTCTGTGGGAAAGCCCGATCGTGGCCATGGCCTTTCTCAGGGACTCGGGGCTGTTCGGCCAGGCAGCTTAGGGAACAACAACAACAACAACAGTAGTTACCCAGTTATTTTTTATCGTATGTCAACTTATTTTCCGAACCATTTCGCTTGTACATAGGAACTTTTATTCCACGTTTTCAGGATATATATATACAGTATTATTCATGTGTTCTTTTATTTCCTTTGAATCTAATGTTTACATCCTCCAATCTTTTTCATGGCTTCTTGCCAATGCTTATCATCCTCCTTTCGGGACATCGGTGAGACCTTTTCTATTGCACTAGACATATCGAAGGCCTTCGATTGAGTCTGTCATAAATCTTTAATTTCTAAACTACCCTCCATCGTTTCTATCCCTCCATCTGTGCCTTTGTCTCTAATTTCCTTTCCGGCCTTTCCATAGCTGCAGTTGTGGATGGCCATCGCTCACTTCCTGTTCCTATCAACTCCGGTGTTCCTCAGGGTTCTGTCCAATCTCCCATTCTCTTTCTTATTTTAATAAATGATCTTCTCAACTTTACCTCCAGTCCCATCCATTCATACGCAGACGAATCTACCTTATACTACTCAATTAGTTTTCCTGAATGCCCAAGTCAGCAATCCCTCCAAAATAAACTTAATGAAGCCATGAAACACCTATCTTTGAATCTAACTACTATTTCCAATTGGGGCAGAGAAACCCTTGTTGCCTTTAATGCTTCCAAAACCCAATTTCTTTATCTTAAAATACCCGTCCGGAACTCCCAGAGGACTATCCCTTACATTCAACAAAATAAAAATCAATCCTTCATCTTCTCTCAATATTCTTGGTGTCTCTTTTTCTTCAGCTCTCACTTGGAAGGACCATAATACCAGTCTTGCTAAGGCAGCCTCCCAGAAGCTGGGTGTGCTCAACCGCCTCAAGGGGTTCTTTACCCCTGCTCAGCTACTTGCTCGGTACAGGGGCACAGTGCGTCCTTGTATTGATAGTGTTCACATGTGTGGGGACGATCCTCTCACACAGCACTTCTAGACAAAGTAGAAAGGAAAGACTTTTGTATCATTAACTCCCGTCCACTCACCGACTCTCGGCAATCTCTCTCTCTTCGCCGCAATGTTGCATCTCTCTCGATATTCTATCCCTACTACAATAATCAGTGTTCCTCAGAGCTCTCTCAGCGCATACCACCTCCTATACGTAGGGTATGTGGTACCCGTCTTTCAACACAATCTCACCCGTACTCTGTACAACTCTCCAACTCAGGAGTGAAACTTTACTCCCAATCTTTCTTCTATTCAACAGCTGAGCTCTGGAACTCTTTCCCTGAATCCATCTTTCCTCCACCCTATGACTTAAATTGTTTCAAACTCCGTGTCCAGACATTTTGGCTCGAACGTTCCTTGATTTTGGCTCTGTCACTCTTTTAACTCTGGGGGAGGCACTCGTCACAGGCAGTTTTGCCTTTTGTTTCCTTCATCCACATAGAAAACAAAACAAATAAAATATATATATATACAGGGTGTCCCAGGAGGAAAGGGCATAACTTTGAGAAATGATAAAACAAGGTATTCTAAGCATAAATTGTTCTATAACAAAAAGTCCAAATCTCAACCGTTAAAAAGATATTGAAGGTTTAATTTAGTGTCCTCCCCTGCATCACTGTAATGGGCTCTTCCATTTCAAATAGCTTCCAACTGGTCCATAGTGAGCTAATAATGCTATAATCATTTTGCAACTTACAGAATTATAGTATCTTTACAATAACATGGTAAAATAATTGCAGAAAGATTTAGGTGTGGTAGGCACTAGGACAGCTAGGCCAGCCTTATGGGGAAATACTGAAGAAAATACCATTTTCAATATGCAATATCTCTATAATGGTCGAGATTTGGAATATTTTGTATTGAACATTTTAGGTTTAGAATATATTGTTCTATCATGTCCCAAAGTTATGCCCTTTCCTCCTGGGACACCCTGTATATAGATATTTCAGGAAGGTGATCGTCTTATTTCAAGCATAGGTTCATAAATATGATACATATGTTCACCCGCTTGTTCGTCAAGGGGAATCCACGCAATGCGAGCTAAGCTCATTATTATCGTGCCTCCTTAACTGGAAATGTATTGCGAGATATGCATGTTAAGTGTTTATGTATCGTTGGAATGGCTGTGGATGTGTGTGTAGTCTGTATTTTAGCCAATTGGCGACATCTGGAAACGAAGGCTTAATGTTAATCTGTACGGTACCATTCTCACTACGGTACCAATCTCACCCGAAGACTTAGGTTGACCAGTAGCTTAGGTTGACCAGTACGATACCCATCTCGCCTTGTAACCGATCACCAACCCCAGATGGGACGTCACAACTCCGTCCACTTATTCCAGGTTCCTATTCATACTGCTAGGTGAACAGAGGCTACACCGTTAAGAGACTTGCCCAAATGCCTCTTCCCCGCCCGGGTCTCGAACTCGGGACCTTCTGGTTGCGAGCCAGACGCGCTATCTGTTACACCACAGGGAGGTGTATATATGCCAATCCATGTCCTGCATATTGTACTTTCACAAAACCCAATAATTTTCAACCCCCTTATTTTCTGTCTTACTCTCCTCTACCAATATCCTCTCCTTTATAACATGCAGTCCAATCGCGCATACCTATGTTCGAAATTACCTTCCCCGCCTCATACCTTATACGTTTAGTACCCCGTCAGACTTCATATTATCGTTAAATGCTTTCATTCGGACGGGGCAAAGCATATTATCGGTAAAAGCCTTTCATTCAGACGAGGCATAGCCTTTTTTTTTTTTTTTTAAGTGATCAGTTTGTGGAACAATGAGCCAAATAATTATTAGATTGTCACAGATTCTAAACTTTCATAGGTCACTTAGGCAAATATCTCAACATTAGTTTCCGACTGGCTGCGTTTGTTCACGAACATTAGACTATTTACTCATTTCCCCCAAGAACCCATCTATGACCCTTCACTATGAAGCCTAGTAAGGACCAGTAGCTATGTTGCTGCTTGTGTCTCTTTATAATCATTTGTAATTCTAGTTATATAACTCATCTCTCTGCAATAGTCTTCAAATATGTAATACCAATCGGATTGGTTTACTTTCACCACACAAAATATATTTCAAGCCCATTTTCCTTTCCGACATACTTCCATCTCCAGTGGTCTCTTCTTCTCCATTGAACGTACCAATATTCGATATTACCTATCCTTTCTGCCACAGTACATGATATTAGTACATTATCGGGGGTTTTCTTTCGTCTCATGTTACTAAAAGTCACTCCTGGTCTAAGTTGTCTCATACCTTAATGTACATGTTTATTATTTTTTCAGAATTCACGTATTAATATGCAATCTTGCCATTAATTGTATTGTATTTCACCTATCTCCCATTCTCAATACCTTTGTTTCAAACTTAGATATCTTCAACAATCTTCTGTTATACGATGTTAATAGGATGTTATGTCCTTTCACTAGGCAAAACATTTCCAATCCCATTTTTCCTTTTTGTAATACTTTCCTCTCTGTGTCCTCTGTTTCTAAATAAAACACACCAATATTATATATGACATTTCCTGGCATTCACTTTATATGCTTCCTATTACCTATCAGTTGTTTTCGCTATTTTCGTCTATTGTTACTAGAAAACACCCCTGGTCCAATATGTTTCATATCTTCATGTATTTGTATATCCATTTTCAGAATCCACTTAGCAATATGCAATTATGGCAGTAATATTGTTGTGGCTTATCTCTCATTCTCAATCACTTGTTTGTAACACTGATATATCTTCAACAATCTTCTACTATAGAATGCTAACCTGATGTTCTGTATTTTCTGTGGACCTAATATTATTATCATCCCCATGTTTTCCCTTCTGTAATATCATCCCCTTCCCAGTGTCCTCTTGTTCTCAATTGAACACACTTAGGTTCAATAATATTACCTTTCCCGCCTCCTACTTTATATGATCCTAATTCTCCAAGTTTATGCGTTCTGGCGCCGGTCACGAGCTTATTTTGGCACCTGGCATCAGACCATTCGTATCTCTAGCTATAGTAGCGCCGCTTCTCGCCTTAAGGGAAGATGGGTCAGTTTTCTGGGCCTCCGTCTTCATAATTTTTAGCCCCATTAGTGTTCATATGTTAAGACGTTCGTTCCATTAGTTTGGTGATACTAAGAACTTTTGACCCATTTCTTTGTCGATATTAAGATATTCCATAACATTTAGGAGTCGATTTTTCCTGGCGAGCGATAGTGAGCCTGTAATTTAAGAGGAGCCGGGACATGTACAGTTGGTCAAAGTTCCAGCTGACCCACCCTCGGTCGGGGGCTCGCAGAATTAGCTGGCAATACTGGGCGGGTGCCCAACCCCGAAAGGGGTTGAAATAGGGGAGCTCTCCCCCCGCCAAAGGCGGCTTTCTAGGGCCTTTCCTAGCTGATGCTGAGAGGATTGGGTTCTAGTCATATGGTGATGGGCTGGTCTATCAGAGTGAGAACTGAGCGATCTCTGCCATACCCATAGCTTACTCCGACTGTTCCTTTTACTTATGTCTTTCCTAGATCTCAAGTGACGGCGTCTTTTCCGTGGATTGACCTCCCAATCTACCAAGATTGGAAGCCAAAGCGTCACATTTTTCCTTTGCCCCTCAACTTTCTCTTCATAATTGCTGAGGGGCACAGGGCCCTGGGTGGGGCTTTGGTTTCCCAGGCGTTTCCGCACCCTCCTCCGCTCCCCGCCATGGAGTGGCTTCGGTCACCCAGGCTTTATTGTGGTAGGCAGGGAGGGTTCTGTGGGGGAGCTCGGTTATGGCCTTGGCCTTGCTCGGGGCCTTGGGGCTGTTCGGCCAGGCAGCTTGGGGAACAACAACAACAACAACAAAGCCACTCCAACAGCTTCCTCTCTCTCCAGCACCCCTTCTCCCCTCTCTACATTCTTCAGAAAATAGGAAAAGTAGAAAGTAGCTACGAGTAGCCGTTGTAAAGGTTTATCCCTCAATACCTTCACCTGACCTGACTTGACGGTATGTTATCTGACGAAAATCGTGGACAAGACGAACGGCCAGGCGAATTACATCACACACACGAAGGACTCATATGCAAAGATGGACCAACTTGATCATCCTGGACCTACTGGTCTTTCTTGCCTTGACCTTGCTCATGCCGCACATTAAGAAACATAGTCTCTATGACGACTTGTTAGTCAATTATATTATTGCAACACTGGTGTTCGGCAAGTAGATTCCCGTGATGATGCGCTTTTTCAGGCCCTTTCATAACGTGACGATTGACGAGTCCTTAATTCTCTTCCGGGGCCATGTCGTCTTTAGGCAGTACATCTCCTTCAAATGACATCGCTTTGGGATAAAGGTCTTTGTTGCCTGACTGTGCGACCGGATATGTATTGGACATTATTTTGTACATGGCCACTTGTACTGAAATTTCACATGGGAGCGCTTTTTGATAGCAAGAGGAAATGGGTGAGGAACTGTGTCACAGGCAAACGTGTCTGAAATCCTGTCATGAAACCTGATGCCACTATCGACTACAATGTGGGCATGCGTTTGGTGGATAAGAGTGACAACATGCAGATCGGTCCTTTGGACTGCCTGAGGAAGACCTGGAAGTGGTAAAAGAAGGTTGTTTTATATCTTGTAGACATTACATTCCTGAACAAGTACAACTTGTGGATGATGCCATCGGATGGAAGGTCCTCCATCAGGGAGTTCAGCAAGTAAGTCATCCTGGGGATCCTGTGGGACTATTGGGTGGTTCAGCCTGTGCCCCGACAAGGGCACCATTGGAAGAGTTGTCTTACCGCCTGCAGGGCAGGAAATACAATCGGTCGGCACTACTTGCAGGATATCCCGCCAGCACCTGTAAGAGCTCCAGGGGCAGGGGGGCGGACTCAGAGTAGGTTCAATGTCTGCAGACACACACGCTAACGACATCAACACCGGAAGGATATGATGACATTGTGTGCCGAGTGGAAGGTTGCTCTCTACCTAGGATGTTTCAAGGACTTCTATACACTTGTCAACTACTGAGTATGGCAGTGGTAGTTGACCAGTGGGTGGTGAATATGTAAGGCAGGGCATTATCCTGCCCATGGAATGTATTAAGGGTAGAGGCGGTGTGAACCCCTTTATCCAGTCTGTAATTTGATCCAACTACCGCCATATTGTTCCTCCTCAGCTGTAGTCTGGTATATTCTGAATTGAAGTTGTAGAATAGGGAAACTGTCCATCACTGCCACACAAAACCCCTATATCGACGATTCTTCTGACCCTATTTTATATACCCACAGTAATGAGACGAGTTTCTCCTACATGTAACGTAGTTCCAGGTGAAAATGAGCCATTCCAGGACATAGGGAATTTAGCTATCAAAGAATAGCTGTAGATTTGTATATGAGGTCAATGCGCACCAATGACCACCTTGTGAATTATGACAATAACAACGCAAAGACGGAGAGGGAGAGAGATAAATATTTGGGAAAGAGATATGTGGCAATATGCCAAAGAGAGAGAGAGAGAGAGAGAGAGAGAGATGAAGAATTTATCATACCATATCGTACCAGATAATTTTACACCTTGAGAGAGAAAAACATTCTTGTTTACCCGATTGCATCATCCACAAGTTGTACTTGTTCAGGAATGTAATGTCTACAAGATATAAAACAACCTTCTTTTACCACTTCCAGGTCTTCCTCAGGCAGTCCAAAGGACCGATCTGCATGTTGTCACTCTTATCCACCAAACGCATGCCCACATTGTAGTCGATAGTGGCATCAGGTTTCATGACAGGATTTCAGACACGTTTGCCTGTGACACAGTTCCTCACTCATTTCCTCTTGCTATCAAAAAGCGCTCCCATGTGAAATGTCAGTACAAGTGGTCATGTACAATATAATGTCCAATACATATCCGGTCGCACAGTCAGGCAACAAAGACCTTTATCCCAAAGCGATGTCATTTGAAGGAGATGCACTGCCTAAAGACGACATGGCCCCGGAAGAGAATTAAGGACTCGTCAATCGTCACGTTATGAAAGGGCCTGAAAAAACGCATCATCACGGGAATCTCCTTGCCGAACACTAGTGTTGCAATAATATAATTGACTAACAAGTAGTCATAGAGACTATGTTTCTTAATGTGCGGCATGAGCAAGGTCAAGGCAAGAAAGACCAGTAGGTCCAGGATGATCAAGTTGGTCCATCTTTGCATATGAGTCCTTCGTGTGTGTGATGTAATTCGCCTGGCAGTTCGTCTTGTCCACGATTTTCGTCAGACCACAAGGAAACGCAATCCGGCACCCCCTGTCCTGTGCAGTCAAAGACGGGTTCAACTCCAGCGAATTCGTCATCACCGCAGTCGACGCACCCAAAGGGGTCATGACCTGGGGCTGCTCCTGCTGGTGCACCTGTAGCACATGTCACCAGCACGTGGGCCTGGGCGCACTGTCCCATGATTATGAGCACGACGATGGCCCGTATCGCACCCAGCTCAGCGTGCGGCCCCATGAATGCCTGGCAGTACCAGCAGCATGACCAAACAGCACACAACGGTGTCCAGGCCTTGGTGGTGGTGATGCAGATGAATCGCCAGGCGAGACCTCGGCCTCTGGCAAGCCAGGGGACTCTCAAGATGAGCCCGGATAGCCCGGTGAGTGGGGTGAACCCTCTTAGAGAGTTGTTGAACCCTGACGAAGCAATGGGCTGCGTGGTGGCGGTAACACGGCGATTGCCAGAGAGGGCTGTACCAAAGTATATATCACAAACTAAAAACTAGGTTGTGATATGTAAAACGTTTAGCACCAATTTGTTTGTTTTTTGCTGTAATTGTGCAACTGCTACAGGTTTTCGGATAAAGGATTTTGTATTAATTAAGAATAATTTTGAAATATAATTAAATATACATTTATGAGTAATTATTTTTAGAATATAAATTGAATGCTTTACATTCCTGGTCCCATTCCTGTTCAATTTCTATAGGTATGATTTATACTATAGGGATCTTGTTTGAAAACAATATGATGTATCCAAGTTTCCTTTTCCTCCCTACCCTTCTATATATATATATATATATACAGTATATGTATATACTGTATAATATGCGAAAGTCAAACAACCGTTGTCTTTGCGAATATAATTTAAAAACTCCAAGTGAAAGAGAATTGTGAAAACGTAAGGTACCAACAAATTCGTGAAAATAAAACGTGTAAAATAAAGAGCAACCTTCAAACGTTGCAGCTGCCCTTGACTTCTTCACACAGGACACAAAGATAAATATAGAGAACACAGAAAAATCGGGGGAGCGGAAGAACATGGAAACAAGAAACAGGGGATGGCTGGGGGAAACTATTGAAGAATAATACATATCTTAAAAATCAAATTATAAAAAACAACAGGGAGAATTGAGAGATACATGTGAGCAATACTAGTATCAAAATGATGTAACAGACAGCTGGAAGAAACAAGTGGAATACATTATATATATATTCTATGCATAAAGTAGAACGCTTTATTTGATAAACCTTCTTTATCAAGCATTTATATATACTGTATATATATATATACAATAATTTTATTAGTACTTCTTGTTCTGGGCCAAGATCGGTTCAAATATAAGAAAGGTTTTGGATATTACAACCCAGTGTATGAACTATTCTTTGGAATAATATATTCCCGTAACAGTTTATCACTCTGGGGCTATTCGCTGATTGACTTATTTCGGCTTCGAATTTTATGTCATACTAATATTTCAAATAAAAAAGGAACATTAAATCAGAGTAACCAGTGTACCAAGAGTTCTCTCCGGTTGTACTCTAAACTGTTCTTCCGTGCTGACTCAAAAAGTGACTTTGACGTGCAAAAAAGTTTGCTTAGGCAGCCTAAGCAAACTTTTTTGTCTCTGTCTTTCCTTTAATAAATTTTCTTTTTGCTGGAAGTTTGCTCTCATTCAACCTGTCCCAATGAAGGGTGACCGCTCTCACCCCTCCAACTATCGTCCAACTGCTCTCATATTTTACATCTCCAAAAAACTTAAAGTATACTAAATTAAAAAATTCTTAAGCATTTATATTCCTATATTCTACTTTCAGATAAGCAGTATGGTTTCTTTGAGGGCCGCCCTACTGGTGATCTGCTTGCTTATCTTACTAACTCTTGGTCATCCTCCCTTCGGGACTTCAGTGACTCTTTTTCTATTGTGCTAGACATATCGAAAGCCTTCCACAGAGTCTGGCAAACTTTCCTCCTTCGGTTTCTATCTCACTATCAGTACCATTGTCTCTAATTTCCTTTCTGACCGTTCCATAGCTGCGGTTGTGGATGGCCATCGCTTATTTCCTTAACCTATCAATCCCGGTGTTCTCTAGGGTTCTGTTCTGTCTACAGTTCTCTTTCTTATATTCATTAATTATCTCCTCAACTGTGACTCTAGTCCGCCATCCGGCTGGCTCAGTTGATAGCATGCCTGCTTCCCATCTTGCAGGTCTCGCGTTCAATCCCCGCTCAGATTGAAAAACATTTCGGAGATATAGCCGGCGGTTACTGTCTCCCCATGAGCAAGGGAGATAGGTAATGGTCTCTGGTTGATTAAAGAAGTGTCAAGCGCTTGAGAATCCTCGAAGGAGGAGATACGGGCGCTATGTAAGTAACCAGAAGATTATTATTATTATTATCCACTTATGTGCTGATGGCTTTACCTTAAGCAAGTGTCACACTATGCCGATTTAAGTGCCAACGCTCGACGACTTAAGGGTCGGGAGCAGGTCTTTGCCTACATCGCCGCGCGCCGAATCAAGAGAGCCGTCGGGAGAGGTCGTCAGGGGCCTCAGGAAAAGTTCGACACGCACAACTCTCATGAGCTGAGTCGGCGGCTAGTAAATTGACGGGACGGGGACGGTAGGCGGGTGGTGTCGGGCGGCGTCCAGTAGGCGTCAGACGGTACAAGGGCGTCGACCTGTCTGCGTCAGACGCCGCTTATAAGGTAGGTCGCCGTCAGGCAGCAACCCGGTAACGCCCAGGCGGCATCATAGGGGGAGGGCATACCGTGAGTCCGCGACCTGGCAACGTCGCACGGGACATCGTTGATAGAGGGTTTTGGGAGTGTATTTTTTAAGCTTGATGGAGGTCTAGCGAGGAAACTAAAAAATAAATAAATATATAAATTAATAGACCCCAAAAATCACCACTGTCCCCTTAATCCGATCCCATCAACGAGTGACTATCTATAAACCCTTTCAATAGCGGTGGCGTCTGTTTTGCCATAGTTCTGCCATACTTATACAATTTTATGCAGCTTAGGAACGGTCTGTGGGAGTTAATAGAGATAAATGAGAGAAATGGAGGTCTTGTGATTGCTACAGGCCTTTCGTAAGCATAATACAATAACCTAATAGTTACCCCTGACTATAACGAGAAAGACGTCACCGGTACTGAAAGGGTTAACTATAGATGGCCTTGTTTTACCAATTACTCAAACAACCACTTAATTAAGGGGAGATGGGCGTATTTATTTGCTCATTTATGGATCTTTTTATTATGCTTTTAGTTTCCTCCCTAGACCTCAAGCTTAATACCCCCCCCCCCCCCTTCACACACACACACACACAAACATCGCCTCCCAAGGACCGGTTTGCCTCGGTCGGGATCAAGTGTGACGGAGTAGGGATTCAGTGTGACAGGGTGGCTGTCCATCGCCGCCGTAGTATCTATCGGCGCCGCCCTACCTCCCATAGGCGCCGCTCGTCAGGAGCATTGTCGCCAACCAGTTTGCACGCTACGGCGCATGACGCCGCCCCAGCGGCGTTATTTATCTGCCTTAGGTCTTGCATGGATGCAGCTCGACCCCTTCCAGTTGCCGTTAGGCGGCGTGCCCGTCCATACTGCCCGCCGTGGGCGTCCCGTCCCTCGATCACCCACGAGTATATACTCGGCAGTGGTCTCCCCCTTGTATCGCCATTCCTTAAGTCTTGGAGCGTCGGCACTAAAATTGGCATAGTGTGACACTTGCTTTACTCTATTCAACTATTTTTTCACAAAATCCCAGCATGCAATCACTCCAAAAGTCACGTGACAAGGCCATAGCACACCTGTCTTCTGATCGATCAAAACTTTTGATTGGGGCAGAGAAAATCGTGTTACTTTCAATGCCTCCAAGACTCAATTTCGCCCTCTATCTACCCATCGCAATCCAACCTTTTTTTGGAAAGATCGTAAAGTTAGGTATGTTCAACAGTCTTTGTGGGTTCTTCACCCGCGCAAAGTTTCTTGCTCTGTGTAGGGGCACTGTACGCCTATGTATCAAGTATTGTTCGCATGTGTGGGGAGGTTCCACCATACCACACTTCTCAAAAGAGTAAAGTCAAAAGCATTTCATCTCATGAACTCCCTTCCTCTTACCAGTTCCCTAGAATCTCTTTCTACAAGTCGCAGTGTTGCATCTCTTTCACTCTTCTATCGCTATTACAACAATCATTGTTCTTCAAAGCTCTCACAGTGTATACCACCTCCCTTGTGGCCAGTGCAAGGCACCCGCCTTTCAATATACTCTCACTCTTATTCTGTTCAACTCTCCAACCCAAGAATTAGCAAATTATCTCTGTCTGTCTTCTACTCAACAAATTGATTGTGGAGTTCTCTCCCTCAATCAATCTTTCCTTCATCCTATGACTTAAAACTTCATGTGTCCAAGCATTTTGACCCCAACATCCCTTGAGTTTGGCTCTCTGTCACTCTTTTGGATTTGGAGGAGACAATCGTTACCGCCTTTTTGTCTCCTTCATACACAGAAAATGAATGAGGATCCTTGTCAAAATTTTCTAAGGATGTCTATGGCTCTACTTTTGTCATACTCAGTGTTTGGTGGAAATATTCCAGCAAATTGGTAAGACATGACCGGTGTTGCCTGAATCCAATGTTGGGAATCTGTAATTAAGTTGTGGGTTTCTATGTAATAAATATCTTGTCAACTAGTACCCCTTCTAAAAGTTTTACTATGATAGAAGTCAAGCTAATTGGCTGATACTTCTTGGAACTCTTATAATCCCCTTTCTTAGAGATTGAAGGACGTTAACGAATAAAAAGGCTACATACTCCTTTAATCTTTTTTACTACCACAGCTCCTTCTTAAACTGCACATACTCGTATAAATGTGGCTAGTATATAATTAAATATACGTCAGAAGGGGTTAATATTGATAAGGAGAGGATCAACCTGTTAATAATTGCTTGAGAAGGTAAAAGATAATAATATATATAATTGTAATCATAGACTACAGTAGATCTGGACTGGACACGAAAATGAAACTTTGCAGTAAGGGACCCAAAATCGGAGAACGAACCCCCAAGTTCGAACCTCGAAACCGCGAAAATATCACATTTCCGCGGTTTCGAGGTTCGAACTTGGGGGTTCGTTCTCCGATTTGGGGTCCCTTACTGCAAAGTTCCATTTTCGTGTCCAGTAAAGAGCTACTGTAGTTTATGTTGTAATAAATATTATACAAAATCCTAGCGTCTCAAACAAAAATAACAAAAAGAAAAATAAGGGAAGAAACATAATGGTCAGATACCTATAACACTATTATGAAACATAAGGGTCAGATACCTATAACACTATTATGAAACATAATGGTCAGATACCTATAACACTATTATGAAACATAAGGGTCAGATACCTATAACACTATTATGAAACATAAGGGTCAGATACCTATAACACTATTATGAAACATAAGGGTCAGATACCTATAACACTATTATGAAACATAAGGGTCAGATACCTATAACACTATTATGAAACATAAGGGTCAGATACCTATAACACTATTATGAAACATAAGGGTCAGATACCTATAACACTATTATGAAACATAAGGGTCAGATACCTATAACACTATTATGAAACATAAGGGTCAGATACCTATAACACTATTATGAAACATAAGGGTCAGATACCTATAACACTATTATGAAACATAAGGGTCAGATACCTATAACACTATTATGAAACATAAGGGTCAGATACCTATAACACTATTATGAAACATAAGGGTCAGATACCTATAACACTATTATGAAACATAAGGGTCAGATACCTATAACACTATTATGAAACATAAGGTACAGATACCTATAACACTATTATGAAACATAAGGGTCAGATACCTATAACACTATTATGAAACATAAGGGTCAGATACCTATAACACTATTATGAAACATAAGGGTCAGATACCTATAACACTATTATGAAACATAAGGGTCAGATACCTATAACACTATTATGAAACATAAGGGTCAGATACCTATAACACTATTATGAAACATAAGGGTCAGATACCTATAACACTATTATGAAACATAAGGGTCAGATACCTATAACACTATTATGAAACATAAGGGTCAGATACCTATAACACTATTATGAAACATAAGGGTCAGATACCTATAACACTATTATGAACTAAATCGTTAATGAAGCTTCACCAAAAGCTTAATAATAATATGCAGGTTTGTTGTGGAATTAAACACGAATCCTCAAACCTTTTGAAGCCTCACAAACTCATATTAAAGGTTTCATCATAGATTCGCTAGACATTCGAAGCAACATGATTATACCATAAAGTCCGTTTCGAGACAGAATGAAATTGTCAGCCGACTATTTAGTACTAGATTGACCTCCACAGTGATAACAGAGCCGCTAACAGTGAATTATCGTGTGCATTAATCATCTTAATATGTTGTTTTGCTTGTACATTCACGTCAACATGATCGATATCGTCCGCTTTAGCTCTATTGGTCAATGAGTTAAAGGGGGATGGTCGTATTTATTTCCTCATAAATGAATATATTTATAATTTTTTAGTTTCCTCTCCCCACCCCAATACCCCAACATCAAGATAAATGTACTATATACATTATTCGATAGAAAAAAAATCCCGGTCAAAGGCCGGTTACTCTTAAATTACAGGATGGCTGTCGCTCGCCAGAAAAAAACTCGACACATAAATTACTCGAAAACTCTTAATATTGACAAAGGGGCGAAATATCTTTAAATTGCCAAACTAATGGGCCGATCGTCATAAAATCTTAAAACTAATGTGACTACAATAAACATGAGGAAGAAGGATGACCAGAAAAATTACCCATTTCCCCTTAAGTTAGACAAACACAGCTGATAATATCGGTTTCACATAGCGATAACATTGTGTGTGTTTTCTTTACGAAGTACAACTTCCATAAAATACAACCTCCATACAAACAGGTAATTGTTGCTATCTATAACAGCCCGATAGCCTAAACATTGCACATATAAACATATTGACTTAATGAATATCATAAATAGACGATTGTGAGTGTTACATATTATATTCTAGTGTCCGTGATCACATATTTAATAGATTGTTTTTTTTTTCTTTATTACAGTAAATCTTGGTGAGGGTGAGTCTAGACCATCATCGCAGTCTACGGATATACAGCCTTACGGTAATAGCCCACTCATTGACAAGGTTAGTAATTATAATATTAATGGTCGTTCAATATTTATTTTAGGTCACGTATGTGATTTTCTTATTTTTGTTCCTTTTTTTCGCCAATGATTTAGTTGATTAGTATGTTTTAATGTGTGTTTCCCTTTGCAAATGCAGATCAATGTTAATACATACATCCCGAAAACCGTAAATGTAACCTAACCTGGTGGCTGCCGCCCCCAGACCCCCTCTGGTCTTACCATTGATAAAGAAGATGACAAAATACTGAAAATGTAGTGGAAAAGGGAGCAAATATATAGTTCTCCATTGATCCAAGATGGCCGCCTTTTTTGCTTCCACTCATATTTAACCCACAAAGTCTAATGAAAAATAATATAATTTGCAAATCTTAATGACATAATTATAATGTGGTGACTTATACTGTAAGACAAAGCTATACAAAACACAATATATCCCATAAGTGACCTAAAATACATACCGGTATTGTCCTAGTGGTCTCCTAGTTTATTTGTTACCTATAGTGAGTTGGAAACTAATTGGGAGAACCATGTAATGTTAGCGAACACTTACAGTAAATTAGACCCAGAGACTAGTGGTGTTGTGACTCTTCTCGAAGGTAGATTTGTCTGCGATTAGACCTTATTTCACACACCATAACTAATTTAGCTTTGCTAATTTGATGGGGCTTACCAATAAGACCATGCAAACATATGTGGTATGTACGTATGTGGTATGTACGTATGTGGTATGTACGTATGTGGTATGTTCGTATTAAGTCAGAGTCGTATATACTGTATATTTGTTTATATATTTATTTGTATTTTGTTGTTTGTTTTTCGTTAATTTTTAACATTGTAACGTCATTTTGGGTCCATTCACGAGTCAACCAACCCCAAGGGATGACCCAGTTGGAAGATATTGAGAGAGAGAGAGAGAGAGAGAGAGAGAGAGAGAGAGAGAGAGAGAGTATATATTAGCACATAAATAACCCGGTAATAATGCTGATAGTGTCGTTCCATGTTTGTTTCCTGTCTCTATCGGTTCATTCCGGTTGGTTGTGTGTGTGTGGGTGTGGGTGCTGGTGTGTATGTGTAATTAATAATAATAGTAATAAGTTATAATATTATTATTAGTTTTTGTAATAATATTATTATTATTATTATTATTATTTGTATTATTATTATTATTATTATTATTATTATTTGTATTATTATTATTATTTGTATTATTATTATTATTATTATTATTATTATTTGTATTAGTATTATTATTATAATTATTAGTAGTATTAGTATTATTAGAGTTCATGGGCGTGAGAATGATTGGGTGATAGTCATTAACGATCTTCTTAACTGTACCTATAATCCTATTCACTCCTATGCTGTTGACTCTACCTTAAACATACACATCAACCGTTCATCTTCTATATTCTTGGCGTCTCTTTTTATCCTCTGACCTGTCTTAGAAATACCCTATAACTACTCTTGATAAAATGGCTTCCCAAAGGGTTAGATGCGCTCAACCGTTTCCGTGGGTTCTTGCTCTGTACGTGGGTACTCTCTCTCTCTCTCACTCACTCTCTCTCTTTCACTCTCTCACATGCAAGTTGTTTGGTGGCATTTTGCTTATGAGTTTCAATGTGGTGGGTGAAGAGCGTAGGAAAAGCACGTAGCACCCGTCTTGCAACACAATCCCACCCCTACCCTGTTCAACTCTCCAACTCAAGAATGAAGCTATATTCCCAGTCTTTCTTCTATTCAACAGCCGAGCTCTGGAACTATCTCTTTGAGCCTTTCGTTCCCTCTTTCTATGACTCAAAATGTTTCAAACTCCGCGTGCCCAGGTATTTTGGCTAAAACGTTCTTTGATTTTGGTCTTGTCACGCTTTCAACTCTGGAGGAGATACTCATCACAGGCAGTTCTCCCTTTTGTCTCCCTCGTCCACATAGAATACAAATATAAAAATAAACTGTAAGCGCATTCTCGTATTCAGAACCCAATATATCCAGCATGCTCGTTGTTTGACACTCTCTAGCTGTCATTGTTATGTTAGGGTTAGATACGAGGACCAAACAAGTGAGGCGTAAGTCAGCTGGGGAGGTATGCAGTAAAGATGATATTATACACCTCCGCTCCCTAGCCAGTGCTGACACAGATCTGTGTTTTTAACCCTTTCTATTTCAGCTGTAATTAGATAAATGGGGTTAGTCTGTAGCCTTTTAATAGACGTCCTTCCTAACCTGAATAAAATCGTCTAAGTATAGCTAGAATCAAATGAAAAATACGTCGCTGGTACATAATGGGTTAATATGTACAGTTGGTATATATTTTGTCCTGACTGTATTAGTGATCTGTTGTTTGCAGTTCAATTTGTTATCCATCGTCATTCCCAGGAGTTTGGTTGATTGTACTAGGCGGAGAGGATAAGGGCCAATTGTGACGTCAGTGTGTGTGCTTGTGTTCTGGTTCTTGCGTGAGGTAGGTGGGGAGATTGTAGGCACCAATCCAACACGGCAGTACCCAGGGGAGGCCACATAAACATATTATAAGGAGTTGCTGGAACTTCTGTTTCGTTCGTGTGGCTTCCCCCACTGTTGTTTGTGTGTGCCTCACTTTTACAGAGTAATCCAGCTCTCTCACAACACCTCCTCCTATTCATTTAACTATATTTAAGAAGCACACCACACTTCTTTCCGATACACCAACGTTATTTAACGTAGCTTAAATGCGAATCTCTTGCAGTCTTTCAACTTTGGGGGGACACTTGTTACAGGCAGCTTTGCCATTTGTTTCCTGCATACACATAAAATAGAACACAAAATACAGATGTGTGTATCTTCAGTTCTATATTTAAATGTATCTACTATGAATAGTTGGAGGATATCTTATCTACATGTAAATGTTACCCCAAATAACGGAAAATATAACCGAAACTAGCGCTAATTTAAATGTATCTACTATGAATAGTTGGAGGATATCTTATTCTACATGTAAATGTTACCCCAAATAACGGAAAATATAACCGAAACTACCGCTAATTTTACCATGGTTTTCTGTTTGGTTTTAGGTAGTTTTCATCATTATGCAGTAGTTGAAATTAATTACAATCCCCGGAAAATTGTATTTCTCCCATTATCCAACGATCTTAAAACACTCAGATGTAAGTAATTTTCAGAGTAAATATACAATTATTTTTGCCTTTGGATACAGGATGGATACAGGATGGGGGCTTTCCCCCCCCCCCCCCCCCCCATGACTTATTGAAATCAGCATCTATTTTACCAGTAGGGGGCTTAATAAGAGTTGCACTGCCGTCAATAGGGAGAGTTATAGGGAGATATTTGTTTTGTTTTTACAGTACTTTATATAGTGCGCATACAATGTATCTCCGGAGGTTGAAACACATTGTAATATGATCTTTGCAACATCCTTATTCTATAATAACCTTCAAATATTGAGAAATAATTAGTGGTAGTTTCGGTAATAAGCACCCAAATAACACTCTCTCCTGAACATAAGTCTCTGACAGAAGAAACTCAAGGTTATATACCTTTAGCCTGTACACCACTCTCCCTTCCAAGTATTTAGCTGGTTGTCTTATAGAGAAATTGTTAGGCTTTAATAATTGTCAGAATGTCTTATCGAGATACCAGTATGATGTTTATATGCTGCTAGACGTAAGTGATAAACGTAACATATTGAACTAAAACTGTACTTAAATTGCATAATAGTTTCTATTATGTCATCGTTCTTTGTTTATGAAATGTTGGTACCTTGCATTTAGTTTTCTATAATTGTTTTCAATCTGAAGGGACACTTAACATTTATTTTGTTTAACCTGAAGTGAACCTGAATCTCTTCGCAGCTGGTTGTTCGATATTCAATAAAATGTATGAAACTGGTATGTCTCTACGTTGTATATATGCCAAGTTTTCCTAATTAACACATTTAGCTACACATGAATCCCAATAGTTGAGTAATCAAGTTCGGGACATGACATTTTACCTTCTGGAATTTAGAAAGCAAAAACAGTAGTTACAGTCTTGGCTTTTATTTAAAATGTTCAAATCGAATAGGACTTTGGTGCTTCTGAATGCCTGTGTGCTTGCTTTTTGTGGGTGAACGGTTATATGTACTCTTTCCCTGTCACCTCTGTTCTTCCTTTCTCGTGTCTCTTGCTGATCCTCCCTACCAATTGTGGGAGTAAGGGCTGGCTACTGACTGGATGACTGACAAAATAAAGGTTAAGTATTTAAACATAGTAGGTTCCCATTCAACCCAGTAATCCTTTAACCCGTTCAATACTAGTTTCGTCTTTTTCATTTTACAGTGGCTACTAATCGACGATTTTATTCAGTTTAGGAAGGGCTTCCAGTTATCAATAGGCTTCAAACTATCGTATTAACCCTTTTCACTACCACACATCATTCTTAAGCTGCACAAAATTGCCTGAATATAGCTAGAATAAAATATAAATACGTCACCGGTACAGAAGTGGTTAAAACAAATTTGGCTCTCTATGGAAAGGTGGCAATATTAACTACTTATAAAGCCATTGAACTCTGAACATTAATTATAGTGCCCATACAGCGCCTCCTATACACCATTACCCTCAACACCAATAGCCAGCACGGTATGAACACCATATTCATGATAAATTACTGACCATGATAAACGGGTCCAATTGTGGTTCACAAATATTCGGTAAATTCATTGCACGAAAGTTAGTGTTTGCATCCAACATTATTATTCATATGCATTGTGACTGTTTGTATATTCACTATTCTAACATTAATATTTGCTAAATTTAGAAACTTTTTTCTTCATATTTGTTCTACATAATAATTTGTTCTATTTGTATTATCTTGTAATCTTAAGGGGGCCCACCTCGTTTGTTTTTCTTTCTCTCTCCATCTCCCTCTCTCTCTCTCTGGGTTGTATCCATTCGGCCCCATTCAGCCTACTGGTTTAAGACGTTTATCTCCATTCAGGTGTCTATTTTTTTCCTAGCGAGAAGTAGCGAACCAGCATATTTAGAAAACGTTTTTGACAGCAGGCTAAATTTTTACATTTTTCGATAGAAAAATTTCTCCGGCAAAGCCGGATTTTTCCGTACAATGCTGGTTCGCTATCGTTCGCCAGTAATAAACAGACACCTGGATGGGGATAAATGTCTTTAAACAGTAGGCTGAATGAGGCCGAATGTATACAAGCCAGAAAAAAGAGAGAAAGGGACAGAAAAAGCAGGTCACCCTCTTTAATTCAACCATGAGAAATACCAAAATCATACACAGTATTAATCCCGCAGCGATGCAGCACTATTATTTCCTTTATTACCTCTACCAATCCCCATAGCAGAGACTCCAGTAGGAACACATTGAATTAACTCCATACAACCAACCCTACTGCTGTAAGGGATGGTGTATAATCCTGTCTTAATAAAGGGAGCATGGGCGTATTTATATGTCATTTATGTATGTTTATTATGTTTTTAGTTTCCTCCCTAGACCTCCATCAAGCTAAAACAACACCCGCCCAAGACAAATATGTACATTTTTCGATAGTAAAAGGTCCTCGCCGAAGGCCAGTGTCTCATAAATTACTGGCTCGCTATTGCTTGCCATGAAAAAATCGACACCTAAATGAAACGAAAAGTCTTAATATTGACAAAGAAATGGTGTGAAAGGTTTTAAAATCGCGAAACTAATGGGCCGAACGTCTTATAATCTGAAAACCACAAGCATGAGGAAGAAAGGTGACCATAAAAACGTCCCACTCCCCTTAATGCAGACTAATGTTGCCTCAAAGGACAACGTTCATTACTCACCAAGAAGATTGGTTAATTAAAGGGGGATGGATCCTGTTTCTGGCGGTCCTTCTCCCTCGTGTTTAGCCCCATTCGTTGTTTTTTTTGAGATGACGGGCTCATTAGTTTGACGATCTTAAGATTTTACGCACCATTTCTTTGCCAATATTAAGACCTTTTAAGCAATTTAGGTGTCGATTTTTTCCTGGCGAGCGATAGCAAGCCTGTAATTTTAAGAGTAATCGGCCTTCGCCGGGGACATTTTTCGGTAGAAAAATGCAAAAAATAATTCTTGCAGGGTGGTCTAGGGAGTGTTTGTTTCCAGCTTAATGGAGGTCTATGGAGGAAACTAAACAATAATACAAATATAAAACAATAAGCAAATAAATACGGCCATCCCCCCTTAATACGGCCATCCCCCCTTAATACGGCCATCCCCCCTTAATAGTGTTGATGCATAACATATAAAGCTGATTAGCCTATGACGTAGTAAGGGTTCCCGGACATATCAACCAGTAGCTCTCAACCAGTGCCAAATCAACCAAGACCAACCAACCCAGTGCCATAACATATAAAGCTGATTAGCCTATGACGTAGTAAGGGTTCCCGGACATATCAACCAGTAGCTCTCAACCAGTGCCAAATCAACCAAGACCAACCAACCCAGTGCCATAACATATAAAGCTGATTAGCCTATGACGTAGTAAGGGTTCCCGGACATATCAACCAGTAGCTCTCAACCAGTGCCAAATCAACCAAGACCAACCAACCCAGTGCCATAACATATAAAGCTGATTAGCCTATGACGTAGTAAGGGTTCCCGGACATATCAACCAGTAGCTCTCAACCAGTGCCAAATCAACCAAGACCAACCAACCCAGTGCCATAACATATAAAGCTGATTAGCCTATGACGTAGTAAGGGTTCCTGGACATATCAACCAGTAGCTCTCAACCAGTGCCAAATCAACCAAGACCAACCAACCCAGTGCCAAAATATAGTACTAACCTAACCTAATCATATTGGTTGATTTGGTACTGGTTGAGAGCTACTGGTTGAAATGGTCTACTGGTTGAGTTGTCCGGTCACCACTAGTAACGTACGTCATCTCAGCTTTATACTTGCTTATGGTGGCTATATATATTTGTTAAAGTCACCACCATCATCATCATCTTCAGTTATGGTACTTTAGTCAACACTCGCTTATCTACTTACTGTCTGTGGTTCGAGTCCGGCTGAGATTATAACAAACATTTAGTAGCTCCCGTTTATCTGTGAGATACACTAAACATTAATGACTCTCCTGTTTGGCTGGGCGAGATATAAACTAAATCTCTTGAACCCGAGTTGCGTGGGGATAGTTGTAAAAGTCCCTGTATGGTATACTCGGATGTTGTTCTGTATGGTATACTCTGATGTTGTTCTGTATGGTATACTCTGATGTTGTTCTGTATGGTATACTCGGATGTTGTTCTGTATGGTATACTCGGATGTTGTTCTGTAAGGTATACTCGGATGTTGTTCTGTATGGTATACTCGGATGTTGTTCTGTATGGTATACTCGGATGTTGTTCTGTATGGTATACTCGGATGTTGTTCTGTATGGTATACTCGGATGTTGTTCTGTATGGTATACTCGGATGTTGTTCTGTATGGTATACTCGGATGTTGTTCTGTATGGTATACTCGGATGTTGTTCTGTATGGTATACTCGGATGTTGTTCTGTATGGTATACTCGGATGTTGTTCTGTATGGTATACTCGGATGTTGTTCTGTATGGTATACTCGGATGTTGTTCTGTATGGTATACTCGGATGTTGTTCTGTATGGTATACTCGGATGTTGTTCTGTATGGTATACTCGGATGTTGTTCTGTATGGTATACTCGGATGTTGTTCTGTATGGTATACTCGGATGTTGTTCTGTATGGTATACTCGGATGTTGTTCTGTATGGTATACTCGGATGTTGTTCTGTATGGTATACTCGGATGTTGTTCTGTATGGTATACTCGGATGTTGTTCTGTATGGCATACTCGGATGTTGTTCTGTATGGCATACTCGGATGTTGTTCTGTATGGCATACTCGGATGTTGTTCTGTATGGTATACTCGGATGTTGTTCTGTATGGTATACTCGGATGTTGTTCTGTATGGTATACTCGGATGTTGTTCTGTATGGTATACTCGGATGTTGTTCTGTATGGTATACTCGGATGTTGTTCTGTATGGTATACTCGGATGTTGTTCTGTATGGTATACTCGGATGTTGTTCTGTATGGTATACTCGGATGTTGTTCTGTATGGTATACTCGGATGTTGTTCTGTATGGTATACTCGGATGTTGTTCTGTATGGTATACTCGGATGTTGTTCTGTATGGTATACTCGGATGTTGTTCTGTATGGCATACTCGGATGTTGTTCTGTATGGCATACTCGGATGTTGTTCTGTATGGTATACTCGGATGTTGTTCTGTATGGTATACTCGGATGTTGCTCTGTATGGTATACTCGGATGTTGTTCTGTATGGTATACTCGCTTGTTGTTCTGTATGGTATACTCGGATGTTGTTCTGTATGGTATACTCGGATGTTGTTCTGTATGGTATACTCGGATGTTGTTCTGTATGGTATACTCGGATGTTGTTCTGTATGGTATACACGGATGTTGTTCTGTATGGTATACTCGGATGTTGTTCTGTATGGTATACTCGGATGTTGTTCTGTATGGTATACTCGGATGTTGCTCTGTATGGTATACTCGGATGTTGTTCTGTATGGTATACTCGGATGTTGTTCTGTATGGTATACTCGGATGTTGTTCTGTATGGTATACTCGGATGTTGTTCTGTATGGTATACTCGGATGTTGTTCTGTATGGTATACTCGGATGTTGTTCTGTATGGTATACACGGATGTTGTTCTGTATGGTATACTCGGATGTTGTTCTGTATGGTATACTCGGATGTTGTTCTGTATGGTATACTCGGATGTTGTTCTGTATGGTATACTCGGATGTAGTTCTGTATGGTATACTCGGATGTTGTTCTGTATGGTATACTCGGATGTTGTTCTGTATGGTATACTCGGATGTTGTTCTGTATGGTATACTAGGATGTTGTTCTGTATGGTATACTCGGATGTTGTTCTGTATGGTATACTAGGATGTTGTTCTGTATGGCATACTCGGATGTTGTTCTGTATGGTATACTCGGATGTTGTTCTGTATGGTATACTCGGATGTTGTTCTGTATGGCATACTCTGATGTTGTTCTGTATGGCATACTCGGATGTTGTTCTGTATGGCATACTAGGATGTTGTTCTGTATGGTATACTCGGATGTTGTTCTGTATGGTATACTCGGATGTTGTTCTGTATGGTATACTCGGATGTTGTTCTGTATGGTATACTCGGATGTTGTTCTGTATGGTATACTCGGATGTTGTTCTGTATGGTATACTCGGATGTTGTTCTGTATGGTATACTAGGATGTTGTTCTGTATGGTATACTAGGATGTTGTTCTGTATGGTATACTCGGATGTTGTTCTGTATGGTATACTCGGATGTTGTTCTGTATGGTATACTAGGATGTTGTTCTGTATGGTATACTCGGATGTTGTTCTGTATGGTATACTCGGATGTTGTTCTGTATGGTATACTAGGATGTTGTTCTGTATGGTATACTCGGATGTTGTTCTGTATGGTATACTAGGATGTTGTTCTGTATGGTATACTCGGATGTTGTTCTGTATGGTATACTCGGATGTTGTTCTGTATGGTATACTAGGATGTTGTTCTGTATGGTATACTCGGATGTTGTTCTGTATGGTATACTCGGATGTTGTTCTGTATGGTATACTAGGATGTTGTTCTGTATGGTATACTCGGATGTTGTTCTGTATGGTATACTCGGATGTTGTTCTGTATGGTATACTCGGATGTTGTTCTGTATGGTATACTCGGATGTTGTTCTGTATGGTATACTCGGATGTTGTTCTGTATGGTATACTCGGATGTTGTTCTGTATGGTATACTCGGATGTTGTTCTGTATGGTATACTAGGATGTTGTTCTGTATGGTATACTCGGATGTTGTTCTGTATGGTATACTCGGATGTTGTTCTGTATGGTATACTAGGATGTTGTTCTGTATGGTATACTAGGATGTTGTTCTGTATGGTATACTCGGATGTTGTTCTGTATGGTATACTCGGATGTTGTTCTGTATGGTATACTCGGATGTTGTTCTGTATGGTATACTAGGATGTTGTTCTGTATGGTATACTCGGATGTTGTTCTGTATGGTATACTCGGATGTTGTTCTGTATGCAATTATAACTGCGTATTTTTTTATTTTTTTATTTTTTTTGGATACAACTAGCTTTTCAACAAATACTATATATAGTTTTGTAGTTGATTTATGAACAAACAAATATTCATACATTTGTTTCCAGAGATATACTTCCATAATCATAAATAGGTAAAGTCCAGGAATGTGTATGAGTGGGCTAGAGACTATGGTATCCTAGTGTACTTTGTATTATGGGTCCTGCGACTTGTGTATGACATGTAATACTGTCTCCAAGTAGGATTTATCCTTCTCCTTAACATAAATAGGAAGAGGTTAGCTATTATTTATCACGCCGTGGTGTATTTGGTTAAAGTATGGACACTCGTCTTGACTGTCCTTCAATGATAACCAGAATAATGTGTAGAAATGCGTTATTAAAAACTTAAAGGGTTGAGGGGAGATGGGCTTTATATTTGCTAGTTTATTTATCTTTTTAATATTTTGTGTTTCTTCCCCAGACCTCTATCAAGCTTTAAAAAAAAAAAAAAAATCATCCCCTAGGCTAGAGCCCCCTTCGAGATACATTTGTAAAAATTTTGGTAGAAAAATGTCCCGACCAAAGGCCGATTCCTCCAATAATTGCAGGCTCGCTATCGCTCGCCACGAAAAGTCGACACCTTAATGGCACGAAAGGTCCAAAGAACGGTCCTAATGGGGTGAAGCCTTAAAATCGCCTAGCTAATAGGCCGAACGTCTTCAAATTTCAAAACTAATGGGGCTAAACACGAGGGAGAAAAGGGTCCAGGAAAGCGACCCATCTCTCCTTAAGCGATTCTATTCAGCTTAGGACTAAACCCTATAGTCTTGGTGGTGAACTTATTTGGAAACATTAACTCCTGCAACGGTGACTTTTTTTTTATGTTTTGTACTGGCTATAATTATCTAGATGTTGTGCAGTTTTAGAAGGATCTGTGGTAGAAAAAGGGTTAAGCGAGATAGTTCGAAGCCTGTTCATTGCTGGAGGCCCTCTGTAAACTGAATAAGATCATCTAATTATGTGTGGTGGTTTTTTTAGGGGGGGGGGGAGGGGGGGGGAGCACATGTTACAGGCTGTATTGCCTATTGCCTCCTTCATACAAACGAATCTCTGCTCAAGATATAAAACTATACATATACAGTATATATATATATATATATATATATATACATTAAATGTGTGTGTGTGTGTGTGTGTGTATAATATACTGTATATACCCTATATATCATTTTAGTTGTTGAGTGGATATGAGCGAGTGAACGACCAATTACGTGAAATGTTTGTTAAAGTGCAGGAATATTATAAGCTGTAATATTTTATGCATGGAGTGAAATGAGCCCGTTGATACAGAGAGCAAGTTGGAATGAGTCTAAACTTTAGACAAAATAAATGTTTTTTGGATGGACAAATAGCGCAAAATACACGAGTTTTGTTTGTGGTGCAATCGGTTGATGACTGCTATTGCCATCAACCCCTCTGTATTACATTTGATAAATGTTACGATCGTTGAAGGACTGTTGGCTGGAAGATCAACTATTGCTTAATGTATTGTAGGCACCAATTGAGCAGGGCAGTACCCATCAGGGGACGTCACATAAGCATATGATAAGGCGTTGCTGGATATCCTGTTTCATTTGCCTGCCTTCCCCCACTGTTTTTGTTGTGCCTTACCTACATAGAGAGTAATCCAGCTAACTCTCACAAAAGCCTCCTCTTCTTATTAATTTCACTACACTTAACAAGCACACCACACTTTTTTCCGACACACCTAAATTACCTCTAATGTACCTTGAATTTGGCTCTCTACCACTCTTTCAACCTTAGGGGGGGGGGGGGGGGGCACTTGTTACAGGCAGTTTTGTCTTTTGTTTCGTTCAAACACATAGAGAATAAATTGGTGATATTCACTATGGATCTATTAGCTGTGCTGCTTACTAAATTGGGTACCGATAGTTGTTATGGATTGCTATTAGCTATTGACTACTTTGGTGCAGTATATTTATTTTGCACAGCCCTGAAAATAAGAAAAACAAAACAATGGGGTATGTGTCAGTGTATAGATACTAGATAGATAGATAAATGGATAGATAGATAGATAGATAGACAGACGTAGACCTGAATGAACAATACAATTACGTCAGAGGCGGTGTTATGTACCGTTTGTCGTTGATATAGTCCGTTAATTCTAGGTTGGGCGGAAATCGTAACCTCTAACCTCTGTAACTCAAAAAGGGCTAGAGCAAATGAGCCCTTAATTCATACACACATTCCCCAGCCAAGGCTTCCTATTTGGTCGAAAATATTAGTTCGATTACTCTAGTCCTTTTTGAGTCATGAGAGGTTAGGGGTTACGATTTCTGCCCAACCTAGAATGAACGGACTATAGTAGAGTTTTTGTTTGTAGAATGATAGGGAAGTAAACGAGTTTGACATGTATTCAGATTATCGATATGCCTTCTTAGAGGGGTGCTTGTGCTACAATAGCGGACATAGTATATACTCATATCTGCAAGGCAATTTCGAGGGTGCATTTGTCAGCTTGCAATATATCAGTGTGTGGAAACATCAGTCAGTTAGTACCAATTCCAGGCATCTTTAACCTGTTCACTACGGGCACCGTCCTCTTTACTTTAATCTGGCTACCATCAGACACTTGGATTCAGTTTAAAAAGGGCCTCCAACAATTAACAGGCTTAGAACTATCTCATTTAACTTTTTTCACTACCACAGATCCTTCTTAACCCTTGTCTATCGGGGCCCGACTTAAGTCCGTATCGAAAAATTTGGACTATGTGGCGGGGCCCGACTTAAGTCCGTGTGCAATTTTGGCGCAATATTGGCTCTGAGAGAGAGACGAGTGACGGGAGAGCCTGGGTTACCTCATGACCGCTCGCCACGGCCGCCGTGGACCGACTGAGATGTGCTCCACTTACATCCACCCTCACTCCCTCACTACATACGTAATTATATAAAGAAATTACCGTAGTTTAGCAATTTTGCCCTTCGGTTGCACGATCGTTGCAAACCAACCAGTGATCGTAGAAGGATGGTTCGGGTGTCATTGGAAAGCTCAATTTACGCCCTTTCAGGGATACATACTTGTATTACGCTCTGGATCTTGTTTATGCATGAAAAAGAGCACGGAACCAACCCCATTTATGGTAAAAAAAAAACGCTGGGCGGCACAGTGAAATATACTCCACCACCCGCTCTTAAGGTGTTAAACTGCACAAAATCATCTAATTATAGCTAAAATATATTAGAAATACGTCATCGGTTCAGAAGGAGTTAACAGGAGGATATAAGGTTGATATGATGGGGTTAGGAGGAGTTAAGACAGAAGCACCACCCTGTCTGCCCCCACATACCGAAGTAAATCAGTCACAAGCATCACTGATAGCAACGAATAGGGGAAAGAGGAGGAACAAGAGAAAAACCCTAGCCAGAGCAGAAATACCGCAGTGCCCCACATCACAACAAACACAAATTCCAGTGCGCACAGGATACACGCCGCTCCCGGGAGACATACCTTTACACCCGAGCATCCAACACGGGCCGCTCCCCGGGACAGAGGAGCTTCCGCCTCTAGAGCCAGACTTAGAATACAATGAAGAGTATTTTATGCAAATACTCCACCAGCCCCCGATGTTTTTGCATAATTATTTCTAGGAAGATAACCACCTCTACAGCCATGATGTCCACAAATAACGAAAGAAGAAGACGAACCGCTGGTAGCCAAAACATAGTATAAAAGGACGTGATTAGACGAACCGCTGGTAGCCAAAACATAGTATAAAAGGACGTGATTAGACGAACCGCTGGTAGCCAAAACATAGTATAAAAGGACGTGATTAGACGAACCGCTGGTAGCCAAAACATAGTATAAAAGGACGTGATTAGACAAACCGCTGGTAGCCAAAACATAGTATAAAAGGACGTGATTAGACAAACCGCTGGTAGCCAAAACATAGTATAAAAGGACGTGATTAGACGAACCGCTGGTAGCCAAAACATAGTATAAAAGGACGTGATTAGACGAACCGCTGGTAGCCAAAACATAGTATAAAAGGACGTGATTAGACAAACCGCTGGTAGCCAAAACATAGTATAAAAGGACGTGAGTAGACAAACCGCTGGTAGCCAAAACATAGTATAAAAGGACGTGATTAGACAAACCGCTGGTAGCCAAAACATAGTATAAAAGGACGTGAGTAGACAAACCGCTGGTAGCCAAAACATAGTATAAAAGGACGTGAGTAGACAAACCGCTGGTAGCCAAAACATAGTATAAAAGGACGTGATTAGACAAACCGCTGGTAGCCAAAACATAGTATAAAAGGACGTGATTAGACAAACCGCTGGTAGCCAAAACATAGTATAAAAGGACGTGATTAGACAAACCGCTGGTAGCCAAAACATAGTATAAAAGGACGTGATTAGACAAACCGCTGGTAGCCAAAACATAGTATAAAAGGACGTGATTAGACAAACCGCTGGTAGCCAAAACATAGTATAAAAGGACGTGATTAGACAAACCGCTGGTAGCCAAACATAGTATAAAAGGACGTGAGTAGACAAACCGCTGGTAGCCAAAACATAGTATAAAAGGACGTGAGTAGACAAACCGCTGGTAGCCAAAACATAGTATAAAAGGACGTGATTAGACAAACCGCTGGTAGCCAAAACATAGTATAAAAGGACGTGATTAGACAAACCGCTGGTAGCCAAAACATAGTATAAAAGGACGTGATTAGACAAACCGCTGGTAGCCAAAACATAGTATAAAAGGACGTGATTAGACAAACCGCTGGTAGCCAAAACATAGTATAAAAGGACGTGATTAGACAAACCGCTGGTAGCCAAAACATAGCATAAAAGGACGTGAGTAGACAAACCGCTGGTAGCCAAAACATAGTATAAAAGGACGTGATTAGACAAACCGCTGGTAGCCAAAACATAGTATAAAAGGACGTGAGTAGACGAACCGCTGGTAGCCAAAACATAGCATAAAAGGACGTGAGTAGACAAACCGCTGGTAGCCAAAACATAGTATAAAAGGACGTGAGTAGACGAACCGCTGGTAGCCAAAACATAGCATAAAAGGACGTGAGTAGACAAAAGCCAGGAAACGGTAAAATAATTATCATGTCTCCAAATAGGCAGTCTAAAATATGAGTTTAGTTTTAAGCAATAAAGAATAACATTTCCCATGTATCCCTATGTACATTATATTTTTAAGATGATTATTAATGACACAGTAATTCAGAAACTAAAAATCGCATGTCCCTCTTGTACCGACATCCAGTTGTCAGGTGATAACCTCTAATGTGTAATACTATCTCAGAATTTCCAAGGAAGGGTAGGTAACTCAATGCAACAATACTTTCCCTGTTAAGCTTCGGCTGGAATAGATTGTGTACACTGTATCGAGTCTCAACCAACAATACTTTCCCTGTTAAGCTTCAGCTGGAATAGATTGTGTACACTGTATTGAGCCTCAACCAACAATACTTTCCCTGTTAAGCTTCAGCTGGAATGGATTGTGTACACTGTATTGAGTCTCAACCAACAATACTTTCCCTGTTAAGCTTCAGCTGGAATGGATTGTGTACACTGTATTGAGTCTCAACCAACAATACTTTCCCTGTTAAGCTTCAGCTGGAATGGATTGTGTACACTGTATTGAGTCTCAACCAACAATACTTTCCCTGTTAAGCTTCAGCTGGAATGGATTGTGTACACTGTATTGAGTCTCAACCAACAATACTTTCCCTGTTAAGCTTCAGCTGGAATGGATTGTGTACACTGTATCGAGTCTCAACCAACAATACTTTCCCTGTTAAGCTTCAGCTGGAATGGATTGTGTACACTGTATTGAGTCTCAACCAACAATACTTTCCCTGTTAAGCCTCAGCTGGAACGGAATGTGTACACTGGTTGAGAGCCTGGAGCAGTAGTGGTTGAGAGTGGTGTTAGGCGAACTAGATATGTCCATTCTAGTATTGTGGGTGACGTACGGCGTGTTCCTCTGAATACAGAATACAGAAGGAGGAACTTAGACTACGTTAACCTCGTCGACCAGATCTCTCAAGGATCATACTTCTCCCTCGCGCCCCAGACTAAGTGTTTCTGTGTTACTGTATGTTGGAAATTGTTGTTTAAGGGTGTGAGATAATGTTAGTGTTCCATTAACGTAACTTTAGAGGCCATTATACGGACTCTCCTTTGCATAACTTTTCCTCGTGTTAAGAGAACAAGACACACTATAACTATGGTTTGATATATCTATAAATGCCCTAATTATAACTCATTTATATTCCATATAAACGTTATATGTATATTATACCTATTATTGATACAATACCCTACACGTAAATACCCGTGAACACACTCGGATCTTTATCTATGTGTTTTATTATTTATTTGGGTCATAAAGTGTATTATTAAAGTATCTACAGATTGTGTACTTAATTAATCATTTCCAGCAACTTCTATTCAATCTCTTACGTCCCTGAGTTCAGCTTATATTGATTTTAGTCATTTTGATTTCCCCGTTTAGTTCGTAACTTATCCAAAACTTTAGATCAAAGAGTTAGTACTTCGTTCTAATTTTCTAATAATTTTTATTCAGCTCTATATAGCTAATACTTTATTTTATAATTCGGTCAGTCACGTGATACGACTAATTTTATTTCACCTACCAGTTTTGAGAATTTATATTTGACTTAACTGTGTGTATAGCCCCATTTGGCTAATTTTAAATTCACTACGCGTTCTGTAATTTGCATTTTATTTATTATCCATTACGCCCTAATGTTGGCAATTCTGATTTACGGTATAGTTCCGGGAGCTAACCACTCCTCATTACTATATAAACAGCTTCATTTATCTAATTTTATTTCACTACACGTTCTGTGAAACTTAAGTTCCTCGATTCAAGTGTTGTCTCTACCAAGTGTTTCGACTAAGGATTATTTTATAATAGTCTTGTTATATTCTTCTTTGTATTTCTAACTTTGCACTGTGAAGTAAAGTAATATTTGCTATACCTAGGATTAAAGTCAATTTTACACGCTACCATCCTAGACTCAGTTTTACATATTTACATTATTTATTTATTCAGTGTATCAGTAGGCCTGACCTACCTGCGTGGATGCGGTGTCCTTGATGCTAATACCTGTTGACCCAGTATCGTAGCCTTGTCCCTTCTACTACCTGGGACAAACAAAACCTGTTTGACTACGCTGTGTACCTCTCTGTGTGTACTTTTGTTTCAGATATTTATTGTCATTATATATAGGTTTTTATGTTGTGCCTTATTGTGCATTAATGTTTTATGTATGTTATTTCTCTATAAATTGTGAGATGATATTGAACCTTTATTAATTTCATCAAGTATCTAAACAGGAAATTAGGTGAATATACCTAAGATCCGGATGTTTATAAATTGTCATTAGCTATTAAGGAATCAAGCATGTGTACCTAACTTGTGTATTCATTGTCATTGGTGGAGATAGAGTGAAACAAATATTAATTACATTCTATCTATATATCTATTGCCTGACGCCGTGATCCCCGAAGGGGTGGCCACGAACTAACCGCCTCCATGCACCTCTGTCCCCAGTCAGTCGACGCCCCTCCCCCCAACCAGCACCGCCTTCGTTCATGTAGTTCCTCACTCCATCCTTCCACCTCATATTCGGTCTACCTCTCCCTCTCTGTCATTACATTGAAGCTAGTTATGTTTCTGTCGAATGATCTCAAGTTCTGAGTTTCCTAAAAGAGGAATAGTGTAGACCAATACAGGCGAGTTGGATTACAACGTTGCATAACAAAGGTATTAGCAGTCAATAATATATATATAAGAAAATACACAAATGGAAGAGAAAACGTGGAAAAACAAGTATCCGTGAAGAGCAGGCAGTATCTTATATATTCACTTAAGGGGTCACTCTTCTTCCTCATGTTTAGCCCCATTAGCTTTCTGATTTTAAGACGTTCGGCCCATTAGTTTGGCGTTTTAAGACCTTTCGCCCCCACATATTTGTCAATATTTAGATTGTTCCTGTCATTTAGGTGTCGATTTTTTCCTGGCGAGTGATAGTAATATACTGTATGAGGAACCGTCCTCTGCCCGGGACATTAATTTTTCTACCGAATAATGTACAACTTTATCTTGAATGGGGGTCTAGGGAGTTTTTTAAGCTTGATGAAGATCTTGCGAGGAAACTAAACAATGGATGAATATATATATTTATATATATATACAGTATATATATATATATATATATATATATATGTATATATATATATATATATATATATATACATATATATATATATATATATATATATATATATATATATATATATACATATATATATATATATATATATATATATATATATATATATATATATATATATATATATTGAGCTATGCAGTATGCAGTTGGGTCTGAGTACATATTTAGATTAATATCCAGTATTCGATAAATGGATATAAAATCGTAGACATGTACTTAACCATTAACTATGATGATAGTGTAATGGTCAATCAGTGCAAACTGACCGAGAAATTTACGAACAAATTGCAGTTGTAAGTAACTCACAAGATTCCGTAATTTTTGGCGACTTTAATTTACCTGTGACCAAGTGGGGCGATACTCTTACTTCACACTCTGGACATGACTTGTATGCGAACTTGCAAGGAGTTTGCTCTATCAATTTGTTCGATCGCCGACCCGTGGTAATAACAGTTTTGACCTTGTACTTGCAACAAAAGAAGAATTAATAGAGAATTTGAATGTTGGTGATGAATTCAGTACCAGCGACCATCGTATGATAACTTTCACTTTAAAGTTTACTAGTAACAAACCAAATAGCAGCATCGAAAAAGTCCCTAATTTCAAGAAAGCAAACTTCGGTAAACTTAGAGCTATGTTTAAAGATACTGACTGGAGCTTTTTAAATAACAATAACGACATAAATACATCTTGGGAATTATTTGCAACCACTTACCTAAAATCAGTGCAAGACTGCATACCATCGAAAATACGGCGTACAGCCCATAAGGATAAGCCCAAATGGTGGAATAAAGAGATTTCAGAGAGTTTGCTTGCTAAAAAGATTGCTAATTATAGATTAAAATCCTCACAAAATGACGAAGAACGGGTGAATTTTTTAGAACTACGACGCAAAGCCAGAACATTAATTAAGCAAAGTAAAAAGATCCTGGAGTTACATGGTGCGAATTAAAGTAAAACAAACCCGAAAAAATTCTATAGTTATATCAGAAAGAAAAAAGTAGTTGCTTCAACTGTTGGACCGTTAGTTGATAGAAATGGAGAATACACCAAATGGAGAATACACCAAATGGAGAATACACCAAAGATTATGATCTACAAATGGATAATGCCCTCAATACCTTCTTTGCATCAGTTTTAACAACAGAAGACCTCGGTGATATCCCTACTGCATCGCCAATTCAAATTGATAATTCTGATGTTTAAAGCAATATCACCATTACAGAGAGAGAAGTATTGAAATGTTTAGATAAACTCAAGGTAAATAAAATGCCTGGACCTGATACAATCTCACCTAGAGTCCTAAAGGAAGCTAAGGATGAGCTCTCCAAACCACTGACATTGCTATTCAATAAATCCTTGCAGTCTGGAACTATACCTGATCAGTGGAAGCTAGCCAACGTAACATCGATATTAAAAAAAGGCAGCAAATCTCTACCCAGTAACTAGTGTCCAATTAGCTTACCCTCAGTTGTATGTAAAATGCTAGAAACGCTCATAAGAGACAGACTCGTAAACAACTTAGAGGAAAATAACATGCTTAAAGACACTCAACGCGGCTTTCGTAAAAAACGTTCCTGTTTAACAAACCTCTTAGACTTCTTCCACGATATCCTCAACCTCTATGATGAAAGTAAAGTTGTAGATATTATATACCTTGATTTTCAAAAGGCTTTTGTCAAAGTTTCCCACAAACGTTTACTGCTAAAACTAAAAGCACATGGAATATAAGACTGTGTGTTGAAATGGATAGAAAATTGGCTCAGCGACAGAAAGCAAAGAGTAATCATAAACGGTAAGGCATCTAAATGGACCAATGTAAGTAGCAGGGTACCCCAGGGATCGGTACTAGGACCAATTATCTTTCTCATTTACATCAACGACATAGATGAGGGTCTCACCTGTACAATCTCAAAATTTGCTGACGATACAAAAATTGCAAATAGCGCACTCTCAAAATAACAAGTTGACGATATGCAACACAATCTAGATAAGTTGTCATGTTGGGCACAAATTTGGCAAATGAGTTTCAATGCGGATAAATGTAATGTACTACATATCGGATACCAAAATGAGAAAGCAAACTATTCGATGAATGGCACTCAGCAAGAATGTAAACAGAGAAACCGATCTGGGAGTAACAATATCAAGTAACCTAAAACCGAGTCATCAATGTTCAGAAGTTGTTAAGAAAGCAAACAAAATAATTGGCTTTATAGGCAGGTCATTTGAGCATAAATCCAAAGAAGTTATCGTAACCCTTTACAATTCCTTAGTCCGCCCTCTTCTGGAATACTGCGTTCAATCCTGGTGGGCACCAAAGAGATATAGACAAGATAGAACAAGTTCAATGTAGAGTTACCACAATGATACCTAGCCTAAAGAACAAACCATACCAGGAACGTCTTAAAGAACTAAATCTATTTCCTTGAACCCAGCGCAGATTAAAAGGCGACTTAATTCAAGTGTTCAAAATCATCAAAGGCATCGACAATATGAACTGTAGTAAGTACTTCACTATTGACCAATCTAATTACACGTGGGGAAACGGTTGCAAAATTATTGGTAAATCTTTTAACTCACACGAATCTAAGAATTTCTTCTTTAATCGAATTGTCAAATTGTGGAATGGGCTTCCCCGGGACGTTATAGACTTCAGCACCGTTGATTCATTTAAACTTCGCCTAGACAAATATCTTACATCAAACCCGGGAATGACTGCGTTTGTAAATTAATAACTTTATTTTATTCCCCCCTCAGTTACTAACCCATCTGTCCCCTACTAACTTCCTAATCCTGCCACGGACATTAGTTCCAGGGCAGTAGTTCCCTTTCCAATGTTCCCTTACCCACTCTAAACCACTGTTTGGACACTTGATCCTCAGTGTTTTGGAGGACAAACAGCCTAGAAGGGTCACTAGCCCTGTTGTTGCTTGATTTCCTTTGTACTCCTTTGTTAGTGTTTAAGATCTGTATGTGGTAACCCAGCTTCGAATCCCGGGAGGATCACATCTATATATCTATCTATTGCCGGACGCCTTACTCCTCTTTACGAGGGTGGCCACACACAAAACGCCCCCAAGCAGACCTAACTCCTGTGAGATGGACAATCCGTGCCAGTTTACTGAAGGACTTACAGGATTGACCACTCAACTTAGGGTCCGTCTGACTCCGAGGCCTTCTATGTATATTTTTAGCACTATTTTTCTACAGTGGTGCGCGGCTAGTCCATCCACTAACCCGCTTCATCCTTTGGTGAGCAGTACGGATTTGTATAAGGTTTACTCCCCTAGACAGGTTGCCGACCAAGGCTGACGAGTCCCATGCACCCAAATTTGTATAAGGTTGTCTCCCCTAGATGGGTTGCCGACCAAGGCTAACGAGTCCCATCCACCTGGATCACATGCTTTTATTAATTTCATTGGAAGGTGTTTGGTGTTGGGAGTGAAAAATGATTAATTAGATAATCACCATTTTTTACTAACTCCTAAAGTTATTGATTGCACCAGGTTCACAACTTCATGACAATATCCAGAGGCAAATATCATCCACGTTTGTATGAAGCCTTCAAACACACTTCCTCACATCATGTGTCCATCTTTCTGTATATTTTGCTTAGACATTACTTCATTAATTGTTTGCTCACGCTTAGACACAAACATTGAAACCAAACCAATACCCAGGGGAGACCTCATAGGCATGTGATAAGGAGTTGCTGGAACTCCCGTTTCTTTTGTCTGGCTTCCCTCGCTGTTTCTGTTTGCCTAACCAACGCAGCAATCCAGCTAACTCTCACAAACACCTACTCCTCCTATCCATTGCACTACACTAAACAAGCCCATCACTCTTTTTTCCAATTATATACCCAAAACAAAATTGTTGAACTTGGATTTCTCACTCTTTCAACTGATGGGAAGAAACTTGTTAGAGGCAGCTTTGCCTTATGTCTCCTTCATACACATATACAATATACATCATCAATTTCTCTTACCTTCAATTTAACTTTCCCATCTCCCCTTAAGGAATCCAATCACACCCACCTCAGGCTTAAGAAGGATCCGTCTCAGAAAATATGAATAGGCTGTGAGAGGTGTGGTGGCGTATGTAGATATTAATAATGTGGTAGGAAAGGTATAACAGGCTTTGATATGTGATTGTTGTGAGATGTGATTGTTGTAAGATGTGATTGTTGTAAGATGTGATTGTTGTGAGATGTTGGATGTGTGTTGTGATTGTTGTGTTATGCAGTATGATAGTTATGGATGTCTTTGAGATGTGATTGTTGTGAGTTGTGATTGTTGTGATAATGTTGTATGAAAGTTATGGAATGGCTTTGAGATGTGATGGTTTTCAGCTTTGAGTTGTGAGTTGTGATTGTCGTGATAATGTGGTATGAAGGTTATGGACATGCTACGAAATGTAATTGTCGTGATATTTGAAGTTGTGATATGTGAGTTGTGCAATGTTATTGCTGTGATAATGTGATCGAAAATTTATGGAAAGGCTTTGAGATGTGATTGTTGTGATATTTGTAGTTGAGGTTGTGGATACTACTACGGAGAAGTAAGCGTTTGAAATTTTTGTGACAGATTAGCGACAGGCGCCATTAAAAATTAAAGGGAGATGGAAGTATTTATTTGCTTATAGTTTTATCTTTATAATATTATTTAGTGTCACCCTAGACTTCCATCAAGCTGTAGAAAACACCCCCTAGACCCCCCTTCAAGATTAATTTGTAAATTTTTCGGCCGGGATATTTTTAAAATTACAGGGTCGCTCGCTTGCCACTAAAATATCGACACCTAAATGGCACGAAAGGTCTTATATTGTCAAAGAAATGGGATGTAAAGTCTTAAAATCGCGAAGCTAATGGCCCAAACGTATTTAAATCTAAAACACAATGGGGCTAAATACTAGGGAGAAGGAGGCCAGCAATATCGGCCTATCCCCCATCAATCACATCATTCGGACAATATATCGGTCAACGGGAAAGTCTCTAACCCCTTCAGCACCCTTATATAATATTCTGGCAACTATTAGACTATTTCATTCAGCTCAGGAAGGACCTCTAGCAATAATAAGACTTCAAACTATACCAACCAACCGCCACCCTTTTAACTACCAAAAAAGGACTTCAGGCAATAATAAGACTTCAAACTATACCAACCAACCGCCACCCTTTTAACTACCAAAAAAGGACTTCAGGCAATAATAAGACTTCAGACTATCCCAACCAACCCTTTTAACTACCACAGATCCTTCCTGAGCTGCATAATATCGTGTAAATGCAGCTAGAATACAATATAACCCACGTCGCTGGTACTCAAAGGGTTAATGTGGAAGAAAGCTGCAAGGTGTCAAACCGGACCAATTGTGTTTAAGGGGGTCACCGGCTTGTTTTATTTGTATCTCCTTTTCTCCCTTTCCCTGGCTTGTATCCATTCAGCCAACTGTTTTAAGACGTTTATCCCCATCCAGGTGTCGATATATTCTTGGCGAGCGAAAGCGATCCACCATTGTATGGAGAAATCCGGCACATGCTTTCATAAATTTCATTGGTAGGTGTTTGATGTTGGGAGTTAAATGAATACATTAGACTGCAGTATAGGTAAGCTCTATGTTATACAGGATGTCGGAGTGTTGTGATGGACATTCTAGGTTCTGTGTTATAGGAAGTGTTGTGGTGATGTATGTCGGGGTTGAAGGGAAGTCTTTAGGAGCTCTAGGTTCTGTGTTATAGGCAGTGTTGTGGTGGTGTATGTCGGGGTTGAAGGCAAGTCTTTAGGAGCTCTAGGTTCTGTGTTATAGGAAGTGTTGTGGTGGTGTATGTCAGGGTTGAAGGGAAGTCTTTAGGAGCTCTAGGTTCTGTGTTATAGGAAGTGTTGTGGTGGTGTATGTCAGGGTTGAAGGGAAGTCTTTAGGAGCTCTAGGTTCTGTGTTATAGGAAGTGTTGTGGTGGTGTATGTCAGGGTTGAAGGGAAGTCTTTAGGAGCTCTAGGTTCTGTGTTATAGGAAGTGTTGTGGTGGTGTATGTCAGGGTTGAAGGGAAGTCTTTAGGAGCTCTAGGTTCTGTTATAGGAAGTGTTGTGGTGGTGTATGTCAGGGTTGAAGGGAAGTCTTTAGGAGCTCTAGGTTCTGTGTTAGAAAATGAGGCTTCGAGGACTATAATGGTTGTTAGGTTAAGGGGAGGTATGTCGTTTATCTAGACCCCCTTCTTCGTCATGTTTAGCCCCATAGTTTTGAGATATTAAGACTTTTGCCCCATAGGTTTGTCGATTTTAAGACCTTTCGACCTATATTTTTGTCAATATTAAGGCCTTTCGTGCCATTTAGATGTCGATATTTTTCCTGGCGAGCAATAACGAGCCAGTAATTGCGGAGGAGCCGGCCATCGGCCTTGACATTTTACTATAGAGGGATATACTGTAACCATGATTCTAATGGATGTGTTTAACCTAAGTTTGATGGATGTGTACGGAGGAAACTAACAACAAATTATAAAGATACATAAATGAGCAAATACATTATAGCCCATCCCCCCTTAAAGGAAATGTGTAAGATTTAGTTTATGCATCAGACAGGGAGATTGGGGAGCGTTTTGATATATGATGTGGGATGGAAAGAACAAATCTGAGAGCTATGGGGAGAGTGCTATTTTGTGTTTTTGTGGGAAGTAAAATAAAGGGTGTGGGGGTGAAGGATGGCAGGATAACTAACTTAACTAAAACCCTAAATATTGAAACCTAGCAGAAATACAACATTGCTGCGAGTTTGTCATGAATAATTGAAATTAGTTTAATGAAATTATAAATGCACTACGTCCATATTTTATCTGGTAATTCTGCTAAATATGGACGTCTACAGCTCCAACTTCCTCATAGCCCGAAACTCGCAAGTAGTCAAGTGAGACCATGAAAAAGTAAAGCAAATAAATTAAACTGAACATCTATATTTGGCGAATAAATGTGAACATAAAACAAAGAGTATTGGGTTTGTTAATGAAAGGTATGAGACAGATTGAGGGAGAGAGTTCAGCAGTATATGGCTGGTAATGCGAATGATCAATGCTTCAAGTAAGTAGGTCAAAGTTAAAACAAAATGCATTAAGCGAAAGGAACTGAAAGAAACAACTGTATAAAATATGTGGGTGAAAGGAACTGAAAGAAACAACTGTATAAAATATGTGGGTGAAAGGAACTGAAAGAAACAACTGTATAAAATATGTGGGTGAAAGGAACTGAAAGAAACTGAAAGAAACAACTGTATAAAATATGTGGGTGAAAGGAACTGAAAGAAACAACTGTATAAAATATGTGGGTGAAAGGAACTGAAAGAAACAACTGTATAAAATATGTGGGTGAAAGTGAGTGGGAGAGGTCGAAAAACGGTGAGTTGACAATATGGGCGAAGTCCAAAGCAGGTGAATAAACTGCTTAGATGAAAGTAAGATAAAGGCACGTGCATTTACTGTGGGTAAAAATTAAAGAAAGTTTACTGAATATCTAGGTGAAAGTCAGAATGGAAAAGTGCAATGACTATGAGAATATGTGAGTTTTGAATATGTACATAGGCATTATACTGTATATACAATCATGAACAAGTAATACAAGGAATACAAACTAATAAGTCGTCGTCCATGGAAACATTTATCATGCTTACAACAATGATAAATATGTAAACAGTTGTTTGATCTTGAACACAAATAATAAATAAATAAGCACAAAGAGATCAAACAGATATGCCTGAAACAAAGTATTTAGTTAATGATGTGTTTATCACAATATAATCTTGAAATCACTTGTATACCAGCGACATTTTTTGTATTGTATTGCAACAGTATTTAGACGATTTTGTGCAGCTTAAGAAGGATCTGTGGTAATAAATAGGGTTATTTGAGGTAGTTCGAAGTATGTAAATTACTAGAGGCCCTTCTCAAACTGAATAAAATCGTCTCACAATAGCCAGGATAAAATCAAAAGGTCGACACTGGTACTGTAGGGGTTATGGGGAGAGGGGCCGTTTTTCTGGTCCTCTTTCTTCCTCATGCTTAGCCCCATAAGTTTTGAGATGTTTAGACATTTGGCCCATTAGTTTGGCGATTTTAATACCTTTCGCCCCATGTCTTTGTCAATTTTAAGACCTATCGTGCCATTTCGGTGTCGATTTTTTCCTAGCGAGCGATAGCAAGCCTGTAATAAGAAGAAAAGCCGGCCTTCGGCCGGTACATTTTTCTACTAAAAAATGTACACATTTATCTTGAAGGGGGGGGGGGACTAAGGGGTGTTTTTCTTATGTTTGAGGGAAGTGTAGCGAGGAAACTAAAACTATAAATAAATGCATACATTAATTAGAAGACCAAAACACCAAACAAAAAATAAAAAATAAATAAACAGTCACTAGCCCCTTAAACCCCTAATCCAGCTTTTCGTTGGTAATATTCTGCCTCCACTAACTTGTAATATAGCCCCTTCCACATTTCTCTCCCTCCCCTCTTACAGTCCAACTTTGCTCATCTTCACATCAGTAAGTTTCCCCGGGCTGCGCTAAGTTAACCGAGCAGGAGTGTGGTAAGGAGGTGAATCATGGGTGTGTGTGTGTGTGTGTGTGGTCTGCAAGATAATATTACAGAATATTAAGGGAGGATACGCGTATTTATTTGCTCATTTATGTATTTTTGTTATGTTTTTTAGTGTCCTCCCTAGACCTCGACACCCAGACCCTCCTTCAAAATAAATGTGTGCAATTTTCTTTAAAAAACTGTCCCGGCCAAAGGCCGGTTCCTCTTAAATTACAGGCTCGCTTTCGCTCGCCAGGAAACATCGAAACCTAAAAGACACGAAAAGTCTTATTATTGACAAAGAAATGGGGCGAAAGGTGTTAAAATCTGGAAACTAATGGGGCTAATCATGAGGAAGAAGGGTGGGCCAGAAAAGTGACACATCCCCCTTACATTTTGGGCGAGTGTGCACCGAACCTGTGCATTATGTTTCTCTTGAGCAACTTTTAAGTATATATTTATGATTTGCAAATATGTTATGCATTTTTACAGCGGTAGTTTTCTATAATGTAGTGTTAGGATTATATATTTCGCTACCGCTCGCCAGGAAAATATTGACACCTGGATGGGGGTAAACGTCTTAAAACAGTAGGCTGAATGGAGCCGAATGGATACAAGCCAAAGAGAGAGGGAGAGAAAAAGAAAAAAGCGAGGTGGGCTCCCTTAATTGACCACTTGCGAGTTTCAGGCTATAAAGAAGTTGGAGCCTTAAACATCGATACTAAACATAAATACAATAATAAGTAGGTTTCTGATGGCTAAAGGGTATGTTGAATTGGGTTTTATATATTTATGAATGTACTACGACTGTATTTTAGCTCGTAATTCAGCTAAATATCCATGCCTACAGCTTCAACTTCCTTATAGAACGAAACTCGCAAGTCGGCCATTCGTGCTTACAATTATATCCAGCGCAGGCATAAACTGGTGGTAAACAGGACTAAAGCTACACCAGTATCTTTGTGTGTTGATTGTTGGAGAAATTATGGTAAAGTTATCTTGCTAATAACCTCTTCTATACCAGCGACAGCTATTTCATTGTATTCTAGGTATATTTAGACGATTTTGTGCAGTTTAAGAAGTATCTGTGGTAGTAAATAGGGTTAAGTGAGACAGTACAAAGACTGTTAATTGTTTGAAGCCCTTTGTAAACTGACTACAATCGTCTAATAGTAGCCAGAATAAAGTTAAAAGGACGGCAGAGTACAGCAAGAGTTAAGCTTGTAACACTAAGTTCCCAAGTTTATATACCGATACGTCAAGGAATATATTGGATAACATTTGTGCTGAACTTATTTTCAGTACTGTTCCCCAAAGTCTACCGCTGCACCGTAAAAACCAGGGGGGATGAGCTGGTTTTTCTGGCCCCCTTCTCCCTCGTGTTTAGCCCCTATGTATGTTTTTAAATTTGATTACGTCCAGCCCATAAGTTTGACGATTTTAGCACATTTCAACCCATTTAGCTGTCAATTTTAAGACCTTTCGTATCATTAATGTGTCGATTTTATCCTGGCGAACGATAGTGAGCCTGTAATTTTGGAAGAACCGGCCTTCGGCCTTGAACATTTTTCTACCGAAAAATGTACAAATTAATATACAAGGGGGATCTAATGGATGTGTTTTTTAAGTGACCTGAATAACCTATCTGCGAAACGTTGTCAATAAAGTGCTCCTCATATGGTGTTTATATTCATCGTGTTTTTTTTAAGTTAGATGGAGGTCTAGGATGGATAAATGAAAACAAAAATGACAAAAAAGTGGGCCATTCCCCCCCCCCCCCCCTTTTAAAGCTACCACTCCACATCCAATCCACAAAAGGAACAGTTTTACGGTGCAGCGGTAGACTTTGGGGGACAGTACTGAAGGCTATATGAACTTGGGAACTATTACCGAGGATATTTTTCACACGCCTTGAGTATAGGAGTACAGTGGCACATGGGGGCCACTTTGACAATGTTCTTTTACCTGTAGCAAAGAGGAGCACACTGTCGAGATCTGTGAATAAATGTGTACACAAATCTATGCGGGTTTCCCTTCACTTTCCTCCCTCATTAATACATCAAGGTATCTCCTATATAAGACACGTTTGAAGGATACGCGGAAATTATTTAACCAAAATTGTTGTGATGACAGAGAAATAAATTTGCTAGACTTGGACCGAGGGGCGAACCCATGGCTACACCATCAATTTGTTTGTATAGTTAATTATTAGATATGAAATGGCTGTCCTTTACACATGCTGAGAGGGCATTCTTAAAACAAGATTTAATCATATTCATAAAATAATCTGTGCCATTAAACACTAGATTAACACACAAGTTTATAGTTTCATCTAATGGAATGTTTGTGAACAGTGAAGTTATATCAAAGCTGCACATATGAGAAGAAGATGGTAGTTCGTATCCCGAAAGCGAATCAATAATTAAATAATTGCCCCTTATCCTTCAAACCTATCTTATATAGGAGATACGTTGATGATACCCTGGTCATCTTGAAACATGAAAATCATAGCCCTTTATTCTTGAACTACCTAAATAGTCACCACAATAATATAAAATTCACTATGGAATCTGAATCCAACAATAAACCTCCTTTTCTAGATTTGCTCCTGGAAAAATGTCATGATAAATTAAGTCTATCTTTCGCCAACCTACATTTTCTGTTTTAGAAACCAGCTTCTTTAGTTATTGCTCTTCTATTGTACATTTAATCGTATGTCTTTGTAAACCCTAGAATACCTGCATGTCATCAGTAGTCTGTAAATGACATTGAATAAAATAATGATTATAACAATAATTAAAGTTGCAAGCAACGTTGTCCGGGGTTCGAGGGGTTTTGCAAGCAGGGTATTGTGTTGGATACAAAAGTTGTGTCACAGATATAAAAAGATCATTCAACTTATCGGGCATGGAGAAACTACAGAAGGAACAGATTGTGCAAACAAACAAGAGCGAGAGAGGGAGAGATTGCCTGTATAAGGGATCTGCCTCTTTTCGTTTAGTAACAGAGTTGTAGATATGTGGAATAGGCTACCCAGCGCTATAATGGGATCAAGAACAATAGAGCTTCAACTTGAAATTAGATAGAACGAGATGGGTTGGGTGTGAAAGGGAAATGCCATGTGTAGGTCAATCGGCTCTCTACAGACTCCCGTTTTCTTATTTCCTTTATGTTTTCATTTGTGAGAGTGAGAGAGTATGTCAAGAGAGAATAGGATGTCATAAACGTAAGGAAGATAGCGATAAATATGAGAGAGAGAGAGAGAGAGAGAGCGCGGGATGGGTTGGGTGTGAAAGGGATATGACATGTGTGGGCCAATCGGCTCTATGCAGACTCCGGTTTTCTTATGTTCTCATTTGTGAGAGAGAGAGAGAGAGAGACTAGGATGTCATAAATGTAAGGAAGACAGATAAATGAGAGAGAGTTGTTATGAGATGGGTTGGGTGTAAAAAGGATATGTCTTGTGTGGGCCAATTGGCTCTCTACAGACTCCAATTTTCCTATGTTCCTATTTCTTACAATTGTGTTTTGGTGCAGGTATATGATAACATGGGTGTATAGTAAGTAGTGTAAATAACAGGTAACGTTTATGAGATGGGTTGGGTATGAAAGGGATCTGCCTTATGTGGGCCACTTGGCTCTCTACAGACTCCCATTTTCATCTTGGTTGCATGTGTGAGGGATCTGCCTCATTTGTACCGGTGTGCAAAACAAACAAGAGCGAGAGAGAAAGAGATTGGCTGTGTAAAGGATCTGCCTCTATTCGCTTGGTAAAAGAGTTGTAGATATGTGGAATAGGCTACCAAGTGCTATAGTGGGATCAATAACAATAGAGCTTCAACATAAAATTTGATAGGACGAGATGGGTTGGGTGTGAAAGGGATCTGCCGTGTGTGGGCCAATCGGCTCTCTGCAGACTCCCATTTTCATCTTGGTAGCATGTGTAAGGGATCTGCCTCATTTTATACCAGTGTACAAATAAGAGAGAGAGAGAGAGATTGGCTGTGTAAGGGATCTGCCTCTCGTAACAGAGTCGTAGATATGTGAAATAGGCTACCTAGTGCTATAGTGGGATCAAGAACAATAAAGAATTTCAAGATAAAATCAGATAGACATATGGACGAAATGGGTTGGATGTGAAAGGGATCTGCCTTTTGTGGGCCACTTGTCTGCAGATTCCCATGTTCATCTTAGTTGCATGTGTAAGGGATCTGCTTCATTTGTACCGATGTGCAAGCAAACGAGCGACAGAGAGAAACTGGGTGTGTAAGGGATCTGCCTATATTCGTTTAGTAACAGAGTTGTAGATATGTGGATTAGGCTACCAAGTCCTATAGTGGGATCAAGAACAATAGAGTTCAACATAAAATTAGATAGGACAAGATGGGTTGGGTGTGAAAGGCTGCCACGGGCGTGTCTGGCCACCATTTACAATACCTCTACAGATGGGACCAAGAGAATCACCTCTACAGTACCTCATTTGAGGAGTGGAAATAATAGAAAAGGAATTAGGAGGAACAAAAGCATGGCCTGCAATATAGAAAAAGTCAAGAAGAGTGAATCAAAGAAAAACATTTATCATGCAGCCATGCAAGCCTTTTATATAAAGAGTATAATCTTAAAATATAGAGAATAACCTTGTACATATATTATTAGGGTAAGTGTTTTTATAGAATAATGATTGCCTTCACAATAAGGAAAAAAATTAAATTCCCATACTACTATTATGAGATAGGTCAAATTGAGTTCAAATTATCATCCCAATATAGCCTGACTGAAATTGAGGGAAGGTATGCAAACACGGGTAATACCTTCCACTGGTTCAACTTTTAGTGGGTAGAGAACAGTGTTGGCTATACTTTTCTATAGGACAAACCTGTCCCTATATACAGACCTATTTCATATGGACTTAATTATTTTAGAGTAAATTTAAGTAATTTGCTAAATGAACTAGACAAATTTCCAATTGGTTGCATTGTGAAAACATCCAAACTAACTCTTCTATTGCATATTTAATGGAAAAGCGTGGATACTCTCAACATGTAACACAGCCAACAACTGAAAATAGCACACTAATTGATCATGTTTAAGCTAAGAGATTAGGAAATATGAAGGTGAAAGTTATTCCCACATATTACAGTTATCATAGTGAATTTCCATTGAAATTTGAATGCCCCTTTTTGTATGTTTTTCCCCTTCTATACAACTGTCTATTTCGGTTGTCCTCTGGACGGCCTATATCATATGCCACCCTGGCCTGGCTAGTTTATTGGCTCCTGACTTTATTTGTGTCTATGGTCGCTGGTGCGGTCAAGCTGACTCGATTCCCCTCAGTGGTGTATTATGTGTGTATCTCGGTGTGATTTATTTCTTCCTTAGACCTGATTTCTCATTCTTCGCCCTTGATCACTTCTTAATTGGTGCTGCAGTGTAGCAGTTTTTGGCTCACCCTTCAGTCCTACCCTAAAAGAGTTCTGCTGTGGAACTCATGTGGTGCGGCTGAATTGGTGAAATGATGAGAAATGTGTGCGTATCTTCACCTTCCTAGATTTGTTCACCTCTTGCCCTTTCCTACCTATCATATCTTGATTGGTTGTCCATCTTGATCTAATCCTTCAGGCCAGCCCTATAAGAGTTTTTTGAGGGAACTCAGTGGTCTGGTTAAACTATTTTAATAAATATCTTTTTAAATATGTAAGATATGCAATAAATTATGTAAAATATATTGTTTTTTCTTTATATATATATAATTGTCAATATGAAGTTAAATTGGTTTCACAGGGAAAATATATACTTGAACAATTGTTTCCGTTGACAAAGAAATTATAGATACTTGGAAGATACCGTACACTACGAAAGATTATTCAACATGGAATTGTAATGGAATAGAGCAGCTTAGCAACGAAAAGCCAATACTCCCCCCTCCCTGTGATTGTGCCAGCTTTTGTAAGCAGTGCAATAACTTAATGAAGGACAGAAAAGCTGCAGGATGCTCTGGCATTCTAGCTGAGATGATTAAGGCCTCAGGTGAGAAAGGAGTAGGTGTGTTCAATGAGCTAATTAACTTCATCATCAGAGAGGAAGTAATCTCTGATGAATGGCACAAAAGTACATTATATACTGTATACGAGCAAAGGGGACTCATTGGATAGGGAAAATTATAGGGGCCTGAAAATACTTGATCAAGTCATGAAGGTCTGTGAGAAAGTCTTTGAAGGTATGATATTGACGATATGCAGTTTGGTTTCATGCTAGGACACGGCACAATCCAAGTCATGATGTATTTGTGTGATAATGAAGATGTATGAGGACTCACAAACGGCAGTGAGAGTGAAAGATGTACCGGTACTGAGTGATGAGTTTTCAGTTCGCGTCGGAGTCCACCAGGGCTCTGTGTTAACGAAGCCCTTTCCTCTTTTTTTTTTATGGTTCTGGAGGCACTATCTGGTGATTTCAGAGTTGGGCTCCCCTGGGAACTGCTATGAGGATCCTGAAAATGCTTGACTTAGTCATGAAGGTCTGTGAGAGAGTCTTAGAAGGTATGATAAGGGAAAGATACTGTATGTACTTAAAAGATAGGGATCTGATGTTGTGTTTGCAGACCGGGAGAAGGCCTTTGATAAGGTGGCCAGAGAAGTTGTGCAGTAGGCTAGGAGAAAACTTGGCGTTGAGGAGTGGCTGGTGCATGTGATAATGAAGATGTATGAGGTCTCACGAACGGTAGTGAGGGTGAAAGGTGTACACTGTACAGCCGAGTGAGGGACATATACTAGATATTTGGTGAGGGTTAGCTTTATATCCCACGTACTGGTTAGTAGGGACATATACTAGGTGTTAGGTGGAAGTTAGTTTTGTATCCCACATTAGTTTTGTATCCAAAGTACTGGGTACTGGGTACTAGGGACATATACTAGGTGTTACATGAGGGTACTGAGTGATGAGTTTTCAGTTCGCGTCGGAGTCCAACAGGGAAGTGTGTTAATTAAGCCCTCTCCTTTTTTTTATGGTTCTGGAGGCACTATCTAGTGATTTCAGAGTTAGGCTCCCCTTGCAACTGCTATAAGAGGCCTGAAAATACTTGGCCAAGTCATGAAGGTCTGTGAGTGTGAGAGAGTCTTTGAAGGTATGATAAGGGAAAGCATTCTATCGACGATATGCAGTTTGGTTTCATGCCAGGACGTGACAAAATCGACAACTTCATAGTCAGGCAGCTGCAGGAAAGATAGGCCTATCTACTGAAAGTAAGAAGTTGTGCAGTAGGCTAGGAGAAAATTTGGCGTAGAGGAGTGGCTGGTGCGTGTGACAATGAAGATGTATGAGGACTCACGAACGGTAGTGAGGCTGAAAGATGTACTGAGTGAGGGACATATGCTAGGTGAAGGTTAGTTTTGTATCCCACATACTGGGTACTAGGGACATATACTAGGTGTTATGTAAGGGTTAGTATTGTATCCCAAATACTAGGTACTAGGGACATATACTAGGTGTTAGGTGAGGGTTAGTTTTGTATCCAACGTACTGGGTCTAGGGGGCGGCAGCCCCCACCCATAATACTGTACTAGGATAGGTTAGGTAAGGTTGTTAGGTTAGGCTAATGGGTATGGATGTAGTTTCCGAGTGTACGGTCGTTATGTTTACATAGGGCGATCGCCGCGGTTAACTTCGCGTATATTTTGACGGTGATTTTTTCGGTTATTTGCCCCCTGCTGGCAATATGACGATGACATGACATGGGGGGGTGAGGGGTGGCAAAGCCACCCGTCAACATATTATTGTATCCATTGGCATTCAAAATAGACGAGAACATGATTACAAACGTCAGCCGCCTCCGTCATGTTTACATTTGTCGATCGCCGTTGTTAAGTTCGCGTCTATTTTGACGGCGATTTATTTTGGTTATTTGCCCCCTGCTGGAAATATATATGATGATGACAATATGCCATGGGGAGGTGAAGGGGAGCAAAGCCTAACCTCAACATATTATAGTATCCAAAGGCAGTCTAAATAGACAGGAAAAGGATGGAAAGCGTCCGACGCCACTACGCGTACGCGTAGTGTAAACAAGGTTGGCGATACACCCGGTAACTACATCCTACCCGGCTAATGTCCTTTCAAAGGGGTAGCCTATAAATTAGTAATCACTATGATAGCCTATACCCGGTCAGGTGATACGCCCGATAACGCAACTCTTGCCGATTGGCCTAGCCTAAAGGCTAACCTATTCATAAAGGTGTCTATTTTGACGGCGATTTTTTCGGTTATTTGCCCCCTGCTGGCAATATATATGACGGTGACAATATGTCATGGGGGGGAGGGGGGCAAAGCCTCCCCCCCCAACATATTATTGTATCCAATGGCATTCAAAATAGACGGGAACTTTATTGCAAACGTCCAACACCTCCCCCGCCACCGCCATGTTTACATGTGTCGATCGCCGTGGTTAAGTTCGCGTCTATTTTGACGGCGATTTTTTTCCGGTTATTTGCCCCCTGCTGGCAATATATAAGATGATGACAATATGTCATGGGAGGGGTGAGGGGGGGCCTCAACAATGACCTCTAACCTCTGTATCTCAAAAATGGCTAGATCAAATTGGCTGCAAATTTCCACATCTAGGCTATCCTATTCCTTGACTGACTCTTCCCAAATGGTAGACATATTAGCTTGATCACTCTAGTTGTTTTTTAGTTACAGAGGTTATAGGTCATGATTTCTTGCCTACTTACAGCTAATAGACTAGGCCTATTGTAGATTGGTAAAATATTTGCTTGATAGGCCCTAGGCCTAGGCTATGTTGGCTGTGCAATTGTCTCAATTTGAGTATATTTACCGAATTAGGCCTAAAGCAGCCTGAGCCAATTCTCAACCCCCAAACAGTATCCCATGTTAAGCCCTAGGCTAGGCCTAGGCCTATTCCCACCTCAATAAAAATTCGAACTGATAAATTCGTACCTACCGGGTCGCGCTGCCTAGGCTAGGCCTATATTTTTCGTGAATAGATATAGAAAATGGTTTAAAGGAAAGAGCATCCTATATTATGTTCAAATAATATGTAATAGCACTGTGTATGGTTGTATTAAATTTAAATAGTGATAGATGTGTACTGTCTATTAATGGGATAAATACGTTCAGAAAATTATAGTGCAACACTGTTGCCAGATATTAATCAATTCCATTATCATTATATCATAATGTATTTTTACTCATTTGCATAATTTCAAATACCTAGGACATTAATATAATATTTTCCTATCTTTTTTGTAGTGATATTTGTATGATTTAGTGGTATATTGGTGTCTGTCTAGGGTTATAATGCATTGTGAAAGTTACCTCTGAATCTCTGACTTGGTAACATTCGGTATGGGCCGGCTTAAGTAACTCTGCTTTTCTTTGAGTACTACACGGCAAGAGAAGCTTTCGGTTCTGTCATTACTGTTCAAGGTAAATAGCAACTGCTAAATTCGACATCATGTTCAAATAATATGTAATAGCACTGTCTATGGTTGTATTAGACAAAAATCGTGATAGGTTTTTATTTTATGTGGATAAATAGTATTAAGCTGAATAAACTAAATACCGAAAGTTCACTAGAGTGGTTGTTGATACATTTGTTAGATATGAGGGAGGAGGGAGGTAGGAAGGAAGGGCAGGGTAAGTCACACAGGCAATTGCAAAAACTTAAAAGGTCCATATCATTGTTATTAAACAAAGCATTTGGCAAAGGGAGGAATTGTTAAAAACCTTAGCCAATACTCTGTCATTCACCAAAAATATATTTGAATTATCATTATTATTTGGTAGGGTAGGTATGTATAGGTAGGTTGGCTAAATCATTGCTGGAATTCGTAGGGACTCGAACTGTTTTGAGAGAGTTGAATACAAAACAAATAATAGATCTGAATAATAAAGAGACTATGTTATTAAGCAAAATTGGGGGATGGGATGCCTGGAAGCCTATAGACTGTAGACGGTAAACTTTGTGTGGGTAGCGAATGCGGTTTTAAAGTAATTTAAGAATAGACAGTTTTCAATGCTGCGGCCAAACTATTCTACCCATTTATATTCTTTTGGTATCAAAACGTTCGGAATCGCGAGCCTCACCCAACTACGCAAGTATGGCTTTGATCATCGGCGTAGTTTTCAAGATGTGGAATTTTAAGTGGAATTCGAGGTTTTTTCAAGATTGCCGGAAAAAAACCCACATGCAAAAGCAAAACCTTCTCTATAACATTTGCGGAGCATTAGTAGGGGAGTCCATATTATGCCAAAGCCCAGTCGTTTCCTATGAGTGGGAGAGACGGTATTTAGGTGTCAAGTTTTTCGGGAAATAGGCTGCCACGGACCTGTTTGGCTGCCATGCCGGATGTTTAGCATATCAAAAGTTGCCCAATACAAAAACGCACCTCTTGTGAAAGTTTGATCCCGATTCAAAAAGCGGTTCTGGAGTTACTGCGTCGAAACCGGCGCATACGAAGAATTTGGATGAAAAACCAGGTCTAATGATTATAATAGGGGTTCACCGTAGGGGTCGAACCCCTAATAATAACTATTATAATTAGAACAAAATTACGTTAAATAATTTGATTAATATTAATAGTGGTATTAAATTATATTTTCCGTGGATAACAGCCACCCAATCCTAAACAAAATACTTTTCTTCCCAATCTTTTCCCGCACAAATTAACACTTCTTTTTGAAACTATATATATATATATATATATATATATATATATATATATATATATATATATATATATAGACCAAAAAAAAGCACTACCCCGTTAAGATTGTTCAGCATATCCGTCCTTCCCCGGTCTGTTTCCTCAAGGTTCTCAGCCTACATGTATTACATCTTGCAATATATAGTCAGAAAATACTGAAAGTCCAGAGTTGTAATTGATTAAAGGGGAGATGGTCTGGTTTTGGTCGATTTGTTTAATTTATTCACTATTGTTCTATTGTCTTCCCTAGACCTCCATCAAACTTAATAATGCATCCATTAAATCCCCCATGTAGAGTAATTTGTACATTTTTCGGTAGAAAAATTTCCAGGCCGAAGGCTGGTTCTTCCAAAAATTACAGGGTCACTATCGTTCGCCAGGAAAAAAAAATCGACACCTAAATAGCATGAAAGATCTTATTATTGACAAATAAATGGGACGAAAGGTCTTAAAATCAACAAAGTAATGGTGCAAACATCTGAAAATCTGAAACCCAATGGGGCTAAACATGAGGGAGAAGGGGGGGTCCTGAAAAGCGACCACTCTTCCCTTAATGTATTTAACATACATTCATCCATAATTTATACTGTATAGTTTGGAGCTCTGGTGCTCTCAAATTATTGAACACGTCCACACACCTACACACGTCCACACACGTCCACACACCTACACACGTCCTCACACCTACACACAACTACACATGTCCACACACCTACACACATCCACACACGTCCACACACCTACACACATCCACACACGTCCACACACCTACACACGTCCACACACCTACACACGTCCACACACCTACACACGTCCACACACCTACACACGTCCATACACCTACACACGTCCATACACCTACACACGTCCACACACCTACACACGTCCACACACCTACACACGTCCACACACCTAAACACGTCCATACACCGAAGTACTCTTCGGCAGTACTTCTTTGATTTCCCATGGAATGATTTCTGCTTCCATGGCCGGGGACCCTCGGAGAGTGCTGAACGCATTACCGAGGTAATCCTATCGGGCATGGAAGCATACATTCCATTCTCTTTCTCTCAGACTAATGCTAAAAAATCTTGGTTTACTCACGCCTGTTCTACTGCTGTCCGCAATAAGGAGGAAGCATTCAAACGGTACCGACGCCTTAAAACTCAAGACTCTCATTCTTCATATGTTTCTGCCCGGAATCAAGCCAAATCTGTTCTTCGACTTGCCAAACACTCTTTCATCAATAATAAATGCACTGAACTATCCAACTCTAGCTCTTCCCAAGCTTTCTGGCATCTAGCCAAAAACCTCTCCAACAATTTCTCTTCCTCGTCTTTCCCTCCCCTTTCCCACTCTGATGGCACAACCATCACTTCTTCCTCTGATAAAGCTAAACTCTTCCCTCAAACTTTGCTAGAAACTCCACCTTGGATGATTCCGGTGCTATTCCTCCCTCTCCGCCCTCCTCTCTCTTACTTATGCCTAATATCCTAATCTCTTCTAAAGATGTACTTTCTACCCTCTCTGGGCTTAACACTAATAAGGCGTACGGTCCGGACGGTGTTCCTCCTGTTGTTCTCAAAAACTGTGCTTCCGTGCTGACTCCCTGCCTAGGCAAACTCTTTCGTCTCTGTCTATTCTCTAACGTCTTCCCTTCATGCTGGAAGTTTGCTCACATTCAACCTGTCCCAAAGAAGGGTGACCGCTCTCAACCCTCCAACTATCGTCCAATTGCTCTTATTTCTTGTCTTTCTAAAGTTTTTGAAACTATTCTTGCTTCCAAATTTCTTAAGCATTTCTCTTCTCATAATCTGCTCTCAGATCGCCAGTATGGCTTCCTTAAGGGTCGCTCTACTGGTGATCTTCTTTCATATCTTACTAACTCTTGGTCATCCTCCTTTCGGGACTTCGGTGAGACTTTTTCTATTGCACTAGACATATCGAAAGCCTTCGATAGAGTCTGGCATAAATCTTTAATTTCTAAACTACCCTCCTTCGGTTTCTATCCCTCCATCTGTGCCTTTGTCTCTAATTTCCTTTCTGGCCGTTCCATAGCTGCGGTTGTGGATGGCCATTGTTCACTTCCTCACCCTATAAACTCCGGTGTTCCTCAGGGCTCTGTCCTATCTCCTATTCTCTTTCTAATTTTTATAAATGATCTCCTTAACTGTACCTTAATTCCCATCCATTCATACGCAGACGACTCAACTTTACACTACTCCATTAGTTTTTCAGAACGCCCCAGCCAGCAATCCCTCAACGACAAACGTAATGAAGCCATAGAACTCTTAAATTCTGATCTAAATACTATTTCCAATTGGGGCAGAGAAAACTTTGTTAACTTTAATGCTTCCAAAACCCAATTTCTCCATCTATCTACCCGTCAGGATCTCCCAGCGGACTATCCCTTATTCTTCAACAATACAAAAATCAACCCTTCATCTTCTCTCAATATTCTTGGTGTCTCTTTTTCTTCTGCTCTCATTTGGAAGGACCATATTACCAGTCTTGCTAAGGCAGCCTCCCAGAAGCTGGGTGTGCTCAACCGCCTTAGGGGGTTCTTTTCCCCTGCACAGCTTCTTGCTCTGTACAGGGGCATAGTGCGCCCTTGTATTGAGTATTGTTCACATGTGTGGGGAGGTTCCTCTCACACCGCTCTCCTAGACAAGGTTGAAAGGAAGGCCTTTCGTATCATTAACTCCCGTCCACTCACCAACTCTCTGCAATCTCTCTCTCTCCGCCGCAATGTTGCATCTCTCTCGCTATTCTATCGCTACTATAATAATCAGTGTTCCTCAGAGCTATCCCAGTGCATACCACCTCCTTTACGTAGGGCACGTGGTACCCGTCTTGCAACTCAATCCCACCCCTACTCTGTGCAACTCTCCAACCCAAGAGTGAAACGTTACTCTCAAACTTTCTTCTACTCAACATCTGAGCTCTGGAACTCTCTCCCAGAATCAGTCTTTCCCTCTTCCTATGACTTAAATTGCTTCAAACTCCGTGTGTCCAGGCATTTTGGCTCGAACGTCCCTTGATTTTGGCCCTGTCACTCTTTCAACTATGGGGGAGGCACTCGCTATAGGCAGTTATGCCTTTTGCCTCCCTCAATCACATAGAAAAAAAAAAAAAAAAAAAAACCTACGCACATCTATACACCTACACACGTCCATACACCTACACACATCCACACACCTACACACGCCCACACACCTACACACATCCATACACCTACACACGTCCATACACCTCCTGTACACACGTCCATACACCTGTGGTTCCTGTTCCTGTGGTTGTAGTTGAGGGCTGTCAGTTAGCGCCCTGTGGTCCACGCCGTTGCGGCGCCGCCACTGTACATCCCATCTACCCTCCTCTGTGCCAGCTGGCCAAGAATGCTGTTGCTGGCAGCACGGAGGTAGTAGTGGGGTAGGATTGGTTGGTCTGGCAGTGATGACAGGAAATCATCCAAGTCCTTTTTTAATTTTTCAATTTTGGGTAGTTTTGGTTTCTTATTTCTTTTGGCAGTGCATTGTAGAGCTTCGGACCCCGTGTAGCGAAGGCATTTTCTTTAAGTGTCTTAACTCTTGTCAGTGCTCTTGAGTTAATTGACCTGATAATACACATACGGCCCTACACCTACACACGTCCACACACCTACACACGTCCATACACCTACACACGTCCATACACCTACACACGTCCATACACCTACACACGTCCATACACCTACACACGTCCTCACACCTACACACGTCCATACACCTACACACGTCCATACACCTACACACGTCCATACACCTACACACGTCCATACACCTACATACATCTACACACGTCCATACACCTACACACGTCCATACACCTATACTCGTCCATACACCTACACACGTCCATACATCTATACACGTCCATACACCTACACACATCCACACACCTACACACATCCACACACCTACACACATCCACACACCTACACCCACCCACACACCTACACCCACACACACACCTACACACACCCACACACCTACACACATCCACACACCTACACACGTCCACAGACCTACACACACCCGCACACCTAAACCCATTCACACACCTACACACATCCACACACCTACACACACACCCACACACCTACACACATCCACACACCTACATACGTCCACACACCTACACACCCCCGCACACCTACACACATCCACACACCTACACACACCCGCACATATCCACACACCTACACACATCCACATACCTACACACATCCACACACCTACAAATATCCACACACCTACACACATCCACACACGTCCACACACCTACACACGTCCACACACCTACACACATCCACACACCTACACACGTCCACACACCTACACACACCTACACACACCTGCACACGTCCACACACCTACACACACTCGCACACCTACACACATCCACACACCTACACACATCCACACACCTACACACATCCACACACCTACACATCCAAACACCTACACACACCCGCACACCTAAACACATCCACACACCTACACACCTACACACATCCACACACCTACACACACCCGCACACCTAGACACCTACACACACCTGCACCATACACACACCTACACACACCCGCACACCTACACACATCCACACACCCTCACACCTACTAACATCCACACACCTACACTCGTCCACACACCTACACACACCTGCACACCTACTAACATGCACACACCCGCACACCTATACACATCCACACACCTACACACGTCCACACACCTACACACCTACTAACATCCACACACCTACACACGTCCACACACCTACTAACATCCACACACCTACACACACCCAAACACCTACACATGTCCACACACCCGCACACCTACACACATCCACACACCTAGGACCAATTCTCTTTCTAATTTACATCAACGACATAGATGAGGGTCTCACCTGCACAATCTCAAAATTTGCTGACGATACAAAAATTGCAAATAGCGTACTCTCAAAAGAACAAGTTGACGATATGCAACACAATCTAGATAAATTGTCATGTTGGGCCCAAATTTGGCAAATGAGTTTCAATGCGGATAAATGTAAAGTACTACATGTCGGATACCTAAATGAGAAAGCAAACTATTCGATGAATGGCACTCAGCTTAAGAATGTAAACAGAGAAACTGATCTGGGAGTAACAATATCGAGTAACCTAAAACCGAGTCAACAATGTTCAGAAGTTGTTAAGAAGGCAAACAAAATAATTGGCTTTATAGGCAGGTCATTTGAGCATAAATCCAAAGAAGTTATCCTAACCCTTTACAATTCCTTAGTCCGCCCTCTTCTGGAATACTGCGTTCAATCCTGGTGCCCTTACTACCAAAAAGATATAAACAAGCTAGAACGAGTTCAACGTAGAGTTACCAAAATGATACCTAGCCTAAAGAACAAACCATACGAAGAGCGTCTTAGAGAATTAAATCTATTTCCTTTAACCCAGCGCAGATTAAGAGGCGACTTAATTCAAGTGTTCAAAATCATCAAAGGCATCGACAATATGAACTGTAGTAAGTACTTCACTATCGACCAATCTAATTACACGCGGGGAAACGGTTGCAAAATTATTGGTAAATCTTTTAACTCGCACGAATCTAAGAATTTCTTCTTCAATCGAGTTGTCAACTTGTGGAATGGGCTTCCCCGAGACGTTATAGACTGCAGCACCGTTGATTCATTTAAATTCCGCCTAGACAAATATCTCGCATCAAACCCGCGACTGACTGCGTTTGTAAATGAATAACTTTATCCTCCCCTCAGTTACTAACCCATATGTCCCCTACTAACTTCCTAGTCCTGCCACATTAGTGGCAGGGCAGTAGTTCCCTTTCCAATGTTCCCTTACCCACTCTAAACCACTGTTTGGACACTTGATCCTCAGTGTTTTGGAGGACAAGCAACCTAGAAGGGTCACTAGACCTGTTGTTGCTTGATTTCCTTTGTACTCCTTTGTACCTACACACACCCGCACACCTACACACACCCGCACACCTACACACATCCACACACCTACACACGTCCACACACCTACAAACATCCACACACCTACACACACCCGCACATCCACACACCTACACACACCCGCACACCTACACACATCCACACACCTACACACATTATTCGTTAGCTTGGTCAAGGGCATAAGGACACACCTTGCTGGATTTGTTTTCTGTATCTATATGAAGGATACGAAAGGCAGGCTGCCTGTGACGAGTGTCTCCCCCAAAGCCAAATGAGTGACAGAGAGCCAAATTCAATGGACGTTGGGGTCAAAGTGCCTGGACACATGAAGTTTAAAGCAGTCTAAGTCATAGGATGAAGTAAAGATAGATCCAGGGAGAGAGTTCCAGAGTTATATTGCTGAGTAGAATAAAGAATAAAAACATTTGCTAATTCTTGGGTTAGAGAGCTGGACAGAATATAAGTGGGACTGTGTTGAAGGCGGGTGCCTCGCACTCGCCGCAAGGGAGGTGGTATGCACTGAAAGAGTTCTGAAGAACACTGATTGTTGTAATAGCAATAGTAGAATGAAAGAGATGAAACATTACGGCCACTATAGATCACTCATGAATGTGATCACACTTTTGCTGAAATAGAATTTGAAATTATAGGTAGGTTTTCCAAAAGAACAGATAGTTTTATCGGTGAAAAGTATTATATAAATAAAATCAAACCTGCATTGAATAGCTATATGTGTAATGTATTATGCTAGGGTTCATAATTTTCGTTTAATGTCAGTAAGCAACATCTGCCAACGTCCCTCCAGACTTCGTTGCTCACAGGCATTTTATAGGTAGGTTAACAACTATATCTGAAGTGTTGACACACGCACACATACACACACGGTCACAGTGGCCGAGCGCACTAAGCTTGACCAGGGTAGCGCGGGTTCGATCCCTGTTACCTGCCGGTGAGGTTTGTCAAAAACTTTCCGGGTTGTGGAGGTTAGGTGTGGATGCGCCACCTTTGGGTTCCACCTGGTTCCTTGCCGACATCATACCCCTTCTAGGGGTATGTAGGCGCCCTTGTGGCAGCTAGAGTCAAATCTGTTGACTACTTAGGATAATTTAGGCTAAGGAATTGTGTATAATAATAATAATAATAATAATAATAATAGTTCTTAAAGCTAGCGCATGCTAAGCTAGCTAAGGATAGCTCAATAAGGCCGATTAGGCGTATTTCCATTGGGGTCCTGTACTACTACCCCATCCCTTTGCTCATGAGGGATGGTAACGACTCGGTGCTTGTGAAAAATCTTTAATGCGCCGAGCGTGGGCGCGAACCCGGGCCTTCTGGGTGGAAGTCCGAGACGCTAGTCACTACACCAAGCGAGCCGCTTGGTAATAAACCGATTATTATTATTTATTATTACACACACACATACACCTTCGTCATCAACCTCAAAACTCAGTCTTGCATTTGTTTTCCTCATTCCAATACTAATGAGCTGCCTCCCTCGCACATTCAGTATTATAGGACAATCGGTGGTCTCAATAAAACTCCCCCTCGGTTCATATGGTGGTCGCCGGACAAGGGACCTGCGGGTGAGTGGTGTGGAAAGTCATGCAATTTGCGAGACGATGCGTGAAGTTGGAAAGCTGGAATTAAGTTCGTGTGTCAGTGTGTGTGTTTCTGTGCCTATATGTGTTATAGAGTGTTTATGAATTTAGGTTTTAGGTGTGATGATATATATAATATTATATATAAATGCCTCGACCAGGATTGAAACGGCAATCAATCAGAATGATATCTCGATATTTAACCCCCTCGGCCACGGCGTGGTTAAAACTTACCAACCTTTTCCCATACATATATGGGAAGGTAAATCCTACTTGGGTAAAGTTAATTCCATACCCAGTTGTAGTACTCATGCTTACAAAGGAATACAAAGGATGACGAGCAACAACAGACCTAGTGGTCCTTACTAGGACACTTGTTAAATATAATAATTATTACCACAACAATCAACTGAAGGGTTTCAGCTTCAGAAAAACTGTAGTACAGAAAACAAAATATAAATATTATATATGATAGTGATAAGGTCATATTGCGTGGGAAAAATGCAGTCAATTGGGGATTCATGGCAAGATATTTATCTAGGCGATATTTATATGTCTGGACCTAATGCAACATTTCTAGGTAATGTAATATATATTTATATTATCGTTGTGAAAGAAACGCCTTGCCGACAATTTTGTAACCATTACTGTGTGTGTAATTTGAGTTATCTAGTGTGAAGCATTGACTTAAGTTGTCATGGTCTTTGATAATTTGAAAACTTGGATTAAGTCCCCTCTTATTCTACGGTATGTCAAATTAAATAGGTTTAACTTTTTCAGTCGTTCCTCGTAATTATGGTTTTCTTCTTAGTTTGGGAAACATTTTAGTTACTCTCCATTGTATTCTCTCTAGTTTTTCTATGTCCTTTTTGTAATGTGGCGACCATAACTGGTCACAATATTCGAAATGCGGAAAAAAAAAATTAATTACATAAGTGCGGATAAAGTTTTCGGATTTATATTCAAAAGATCTCCATATTGGTCACTAGCGAGTTTCGGTCTATAAGGAAGTTGGAGCTGTAGACATCGATAATTAACAGAATAGTCACCTGAATTGCGGTTGTAGTGCTTATATAAATACATAAAACCCAATTCAACATACTTTTTATCCATTAGAACCTTACATTATTATTGTATTTCTGTTTAATATCGATGTTTACGGCTCCAACTTCATTATAACGTAAAACTTGCAAGTGGTCACTTAAGCCAATAATGTTATTTGCTTACACAACAACTTCAGCGGATTGTTGGGCAGGTTTTAAATCGCTTGTTATAGTTACTCCAAGATCAGTTTCTTTATTTACGTTCATTAGTTGATATCCATTAATATAATAGTTTGCTCTTTAATTATTACTACCAATGTGAAGCAATTTCCATTTATCTATTTTGAATTTTATCTTCCATGTCTGAGCCAAGTTTGACAACGTGTTGAGATCATTTATAATCTCTTGTATGTGACACGAAAAATGTAGTTTGTTTGGAACTTTTGTGTCACCTTAGATTTGGAGAATCTGTATGAAAGTCCATCATTGATATCGTTAATGTGAATATGAAATAGAATTGGGCCTATAACTGAGCCTTGTGGTACACCGCTTGTAACATTTATCCAATTTGAAGCTTTACCGTTTATTACTATTACTTGTTCATACTCAATTAGCCTAACCTGAATCCAATGAAGAACAGGCCTGCGAATAATACCGGAAGCTTTAAGTTTTACTATCAGTCTCTTGTGAGGCGCTTTATGGATTTTTTTTTTTTTTTTTTAAATCAAGGTAGACGATGTTAACTGATTTATACTCTGTTCCATTTCATCTGACGGTAAATTGAATCCCTTAGCAGCTAATTTATCGATACTTAATGGAAAGATATCAAACCACTATGTCTCTGCATCATATTAAGACCAAGTTTGTATGACTAGCACCATATTTCACTGCAAAATCTTCAAAATAACTGAGTAATCTTGATGGGAACTTTGCAATTTACCGTCAGTTGAAAAAAAACAGGGTAGTTTAGTCGTATACATTTAAGATGTCGTAAAATAAGCATGTGGGTTTGTCAGACATTAGGGCATATGATGCGTTGCCCTTGGAGTCTTACATCGATTATGAGGTATTGAAGGAAGCTGTTCTGCGGGCGTACGAGTTACAACCAGAGACATATAGGTTGAAGTTTCGGGGTGTTACGAAGGGTCGTGAGTGCACTTTTCTAGAACATGCCCGGGAACTGTCTGATGCTTTGAGAAATTGGCTGAGGTCAGAGAAGGTGAGACGTTCGAAGAGCTTGAGCAGTTATTCCTTCTAGAGCAATTTTTTAAATGCACAGGCGGCGACCTGACTTTGAACCTCAAAGAGAAACAACCTAAAACTCTACAAGAGGCAGCTGAGATGGCTGACCTGAGATTATCGCTGATTCGTGGATGCGGGTCTGCACAACGGACCGATGCAGTTAACAAGGGGCGCAACCCTCCCCCCCCGAGTTAGTGATGCAACATTTAATAACGAAAGTAAGAGCAATGATACTAATTTTGATCACAAACCAAAAACCGTCCCATTTAAGAAAGGTCAGGGCCCTTCCCCACCTCAGGGGAAGTCCAAGGGTGAAGTAGAGTGTTTTAAGTGTCATCAAAATGGGCATTTTGCATGTTCCTGCCCTAGTAACCAACCTACAGCAGTTGTGTCGTTGGCTAGCAACATTGGGGTGTCTCTGAGGTCTTCTGCGTTTACCCGTGATATGTCAGATGCGGGGGCACAGCCAGTGAAGGAGTGCCCGGAAGGCTCGAAACCTGTCCGCGATGCTTTTTGCGACCATAGAGGGCGTGGCTGCGTGAGTTGGGCTGGTTGCAAGCATGGGTTGGAGTTGTTGCGCGATACAGGTGCATCCCAGACTCTGATGAAAAACTTTACAGGCCAACCTATAAACGCGGCACGGGTAGTTGTGGTGCAGGGTATTAATGCTACACGGTTATACCCGTTGGTTCGAGTGGAGCTGGAGGTTGATGGTGTGACACGAGAGATAGATGTTGGAATCGTAGAGAAACTGCCAGTAGAGGGCGTCGACCTTCTTCTCGGCAACGACTTTGCGGTGCCTACTTCTGAGGTTCCACCCTTAGTCGTTGCCGAAAGGGCGGCCGACATGAGTAGGGAGGGGCAGGAGTTGGTCGAGAGGTGTCAATTACAGCAGATGGCGTGTGTTGTCACCCGATCTCGTGCATCTAAGGTGTCACAGCCTATTCCTCAGTCTCTAGACCAGCGGAGGAACGGTCGGAAGGAGAAAGCTAAAGTTGGGAGAAGTTTTGTGAGTTTTGATCCAGCGGCTCTTCTTGGCGACTCGGTACTTGACCAAGAGGTGAGCTCCGGAGTGGCCCCAGCACCTGTCCCCCCTAGTGACATGGTTGGGCATGATGGCACTCCGCGACAGAGTAGTTCCCAGGTGGAGGAGAGTTGTGGGAACAGGGCTATTGAACACGAGGACGGGGAAACATGTCATGTGAACCTGTTAAAGGAGTTTGTGAGGCAACCACCTGAGCAGCCTACTGTCCCTGCATTGGTCTGCAGCGGCAAAGGTGGAGAAGGACAGGGGGGCAGTGGGGCACTTGTGGAGGAGAGTTGGGATTGTCATGTCTCGGTGGAGCAGTGGGCGGGGGACACGAGTCAGGTGGCTGTGGATGCGCTAGAGCACCTGCCTGAGCAGCAGTGTGCAGCAGTGTGCAGTGCTCCAGCACCGGCTCGGTTCATACCCCAGTTTGTGCCGAGCACCCAGGCCTCACAACTCATGCGGTGCACGATGTTCCGCTGGCAGGTCACTTGAGTGTTAGTAGACCTTTAGCCTCGTTGTTTCGGTGGTTCAAGATGGGCGACGAGGCTTTGGCATGGTGGTCAGGTCAGGGTCGACCCATGGCTGCCCAGGGTGGTGGTCAGAATCAGGACATTGAGCAGATTGGTGAGGTTGGCTGTGGCATAGATGCGCCCGGTCGTCGCATAGCCTCCCAATGCTGCTCTAGTCAAATGCAACAGCCCTACCATAGACCGACTGTATCTGGCCATGTCGCTGAAGGCGGTGATGCTGCGCAGGCAGATGTAGTCGCAAGGAATGCGAGGGTGCGCATGTATGGTGTCGGTGGGGAAGCCTTAACCATCATGAACTATGGGAGTAACTGCACAGGTGGTACTGATTGTCCCTCTCATGACCTGGCTGTTCTAGGGACGAAGATGGAGAAGGAGGGAGACTATAGTTTAGAAGCTGCGGTCTCGGCTGGGTTGTGGGAGGGCACTAGGCATGTTGTTCTTCGAGATAAGTTGCAACCTCTTGTTCCTGAGTGACAAGAGGAGTTGTTTACTAGGCTGTGGCAGTACATCCGCATGTTTGTTGCTTCTCCTGGCCTGATGTACAGGGTAGAATCTGACATGGAGGCTGGAGACAGTGCAAGGCTCAAGTTAGTTCCCTACTGTATAAATCCTGCTCGACAGCCTGTCGTGAAAGCAGAGCTAGACTACATGTGGAAAAAGGGTCTGAGGGATAACGGATATCGTGAGTGGCCGTTGCCAGTGAGTTTGCAACCTGAGTTGAGTGGCAAGATCCGTGGGTATGTTGATTGCAAGAGTGTGGAACCATTATCCCTGACAGACACCGATCCATTACCTAGAGTTTATGACACCATAGACCGCATCGGGGCTGCCTCGCTCATCACGAAGGTAGAACTAGTGAAAGGTTATTGGCAGGCCCCGTTGCCGGAGAGAGCGAAGAGAAGTGCCAGTCTTGTGATGAACTGGGCAGTTTATCAGTGTCAGGTGTTGTTTTGCTGCCAGAACACAAGTTGGATGTGTGGCATGGGCACTGATAATGTTTTGGCTGATTGTTTGTCATGTGAGGGTATGTTTGCAGGAGAACCCTCGCCGTTCAGTCAGTGTGTGATGAGAGTGGAGAAAAACCAGGCTTGCCCCTGTAGAGCAGCCGTCAAAAACAACATTAAAATTAAATTTAAAAAAATCACATAAAAACTCTTTCTTTTTTATAGTTAATTGTAAGTTGCCAATGTCATAGCTAAAGTCCTAAGTTGAACCTGTCTTTCACTTAGTAGGCTGGGCTCGGTGAAGCTCGCTCAGGGAGCATAGCAGGCTAAATTATACTATTGTGGTAGGGAGGGGTTGTAAGATTTTCTTTATGCTAATATGTTGTTTTATTTAAGATTGTGCTTTGCATTTCATTTCTGGTGGAGTGACTACGTGTGGCGGGTCTTGTCGGCATTCTGCCTTGTCAGATATGGTGCTCGCCTAATGTTGAGCGTCCCATATCTTGGGCGGGGTGTGACGTCTACCAGAGTTGGCAGAATCGCCTCTCGTTAGCCACTAGCGCTCGCCAGGGACATCGAAATGGGCTACAGTTATCAGAGAATGTTGTTCTTTCTTTCCTAGTAATCGCATTGTCACAGACAGTCCAGTGGTGGTCTTTGTTTTCGTCTATGACAACGGGTTATATTTTATATCAACAGTAGTGATAATAGTACCAGCGTGGGAATGAGAAAGACTTTCAGAGCGAGAAGGTAGTGGGTGTCTGAGTCACGCGTGCATTCCTGCTTCTCGCTCGCCATTGGCCGGCGTGTCTTGCTGTGTCACGTGACACCTGCTGTCTTGTGACGTCTCTGCCCGTGATTGGCCGACCATCGCGCCTTTGCGGGCTCCTGTGTAACTTACCTCCTCCATGAGGGTCCCCAGGAGCTGTCCTCGTCAGGACAGGCTTGGTGCGCGTGCTTCTAACATCCCCTTGCATACTCTCTCCCGATCACCTCCTTTATCACTGTTTTTCTCACTCGATTCTCTCTTTCCATACTCTAACCTTTATTAACTGCACAACACTCCCATTTTCATAGCCGGCCCATTGTATTGCATGTGCCGTCCTCAGAGATATTTACATGTACTTAGAATAGGTTTGAGGGTTCTTAGTTAGTATAGGTTAAGAACTTTATGTGTCTCCATTATTGATTTAGTGTTTCTGCTCTCTTATTTAATGCTAGACTGGGATAAGGTAACTGTAGTCGTTTTCTCCGATGTGTGTACGGTTTGCTACCTACACGACTTCGACCGGTCCTGTGGTAGCCTGGGTTGTCTTTTCGGTTGCGTCCTTTGCGAGTGCAGCATTGTGTTGACTGAGGGTTTTGGCCTGTACTAGTTCCACACTTTGCTGCCTCTTTGCTTGTCTTTAGAGGGTCGCCAGGATAGAACCAGATACTTGTGATCTGGATCTATCAAGAGAGCACCCTAGTCAATTAACGTAACTTAAAGGATGCAGTCTTAAGGACATCGCTAGGCTACGAGCCTGTCTTGCTCAACCCCAGTTCCTTACCTAGAGTATCCCAGCTAGACATTATTAATCGAGTAGACACTTGTTAGTATTTAATATAAGCTCTTTGATATGTGCGCATTATTATTCACAGCATTTATTAGTCTAGGTTGTTGCTGAGCCGCACAACCATAGCAGACTGTTTCGTTGATGAGGAAGTACTTCTTTTAGTGTCGAGCATTGCTACCGTTGCGCATTTATAGTATTCTCGTGTCAGTTAACATTATATGTCCTATCTTTTAGTGTATTCAATTTACACGTGTGGTGTCCTGCCTCCTGCCTTTATATAGTTTAAGATACGAGCATCTTATGAGCATCAGACTTTCTTCAGAAGTTTCCAGGTCTATGCTGTAGAACTATACTTCACTTTCTTTCAGATAGGAGTGAAGAGTTTATTGTTGTTTAGAGTAACTGTATTGAAGCATCTTTTTATTGTATTAAATCTTGCAGTGATTTAATTGATCTTTCCATAGATTCCTTTTTATGCATTTTAACGTAACTTGCATCTTGTTTGTTATCAGGCTATACCAGTACAGGTTAGCCTGAAGTAGAGTACATTTATGCCCAGTTAAGGATACCCCGCTATCGCAGATTAACTCTGGAGGGTATAGGTGTTTTTGTTCGCCAGCATATAAGTTCGAGGGTTTGGATCTAGCGTACCGTTGTTGCATAGTGCCCTATTACTAGTCCAATCATTAAGTGCCCTTGTTTTATTCGTAGTCTCGGTCGTAACAGTGTGTGTACATACAAGTGTAAAGTGTTGATGGAAAAAGCAGTATCTTCAATATATAGACTTTCTTATTAACCCTTACAGTACCGGTGACGTCATTTTCATTATGTTCTGGCTATGTTTAGACGATTCTAATCAGTTTGAAAAGGGCCTCCAGCATTTAGCAGGCTTCGAACTATCTCACTTAACTCTTTTTTACACTGACAGATCCTTCTTAAACTGCACAAAATCGTGTAGCTAGAGCTGGAATATAATTAAAAAGACATTGCCAGTACAGAAGGGGTTAAAGGTAATTTCGAGCAGCGTTTTTCCATCAGGTGTTCATCTCTTCTCCAGTAATTAACTATCTACCTGTCACTGAAGAATAAGCTGGCTTCGTGTCAATCTGTTTTTTTAAAGAGATGTTCGAGGCTTAATGTGAGCATGTAAGGGTTGACATCAATTCAACGTGGTATGAGTTTTGTTTAGTAGTAATGGTAAGATATACATACACCTTTGCATTTTAATAAAAACAGGGTAATTTGCATTTAATAATGTATACAAATGAGGACTAATAAATCTGGGATATTTTATTCGGGAGGCTGACATTAAATGCCAAAGATCGAACTCGTATATGTATATACACTTTCAAAAAATAAATTATGTTGATAGTTCATTATCTGTTACTACATATTTCATAAATTTACTTTGACTATGTTACCTCTAAAGAGGGACACGTTCTATTCATCTCTCCCTTTTCTGAAATTTCTATCTTGGGCGATGTCAACGTTCACCACCCTCACTTCTCTTATTTCACTGACCCAACTTACACTTGTACTCAGTAGCTTTCATGTAACTATGTTTTAATCTATATTAAATACTTAAACATGTGTAGCTTACAATTTTCGTTCTAATATTGATATGTGCATTATCCTTTGTTCATGTATATCCACTAGATTAAAATTAGGTGTATTAAGAATGTGTATGTTCAGCTCATCGGTCTGCCATTCTTTAAATAAATTGATTATTATTATTGTCATTATGATTATTAGTAGTAGTAGCATTCTTATTATTTGATATTGTTATTATTAGTATTAGTATTTTTATTAATCTCACCACCACACCCCCAGTGAAATTAATTAAAGTATATATGATCCACCGGGATTCGAACCCGGGTTATCACACACATATTTTTGCCACCTTAACCATTACACCACCAGGACGGTTAAAGGTTTATGCACACGCCTACGACTTATTATCCATATATTATATATATATAGTATTATATATTATTATATATAGTTTTATTAATATTATTAGTAGTAGTAGCATTCTTATTATTTGATATTTTTATTATTAGTATTATTATATATAGTTTTATTAATATTATTATTTTTATTACTATTATTATTTTTATTAGTATTATTATTTATATTAATATTATTATTGTTATTATTATTATTAGTAGTATTAGTATTAGTAGTATTATATACACACACACACACACACACACACACACACACACACACACACACACACACACACACACACACACACATCTACCCCTCCTACACACGGACTCTGTTACCCTCAGCGGTGTTAATCAGCAGTCAAACATTTGTTAATGACTTCAATTACAGCCTCACCAACATGTAGCATATCATTAAGGGAGCTCACCTCGCTTATTTTCTCTCTCTCTCCCTCTCTTTTTTTTATGGCTTGTATTCATTCGGCCCCATTCAGCCTACTGTTTTAAGACGTTTACCCCCATCCAGGTGTCAATATTTTCCTGGCCAGCGGTACCGAGCCAGCATATATATATATTTTTGTGTTTACAGTAAGCTAAATTTGTACAATTTTCGATAGAAAAATGTCTCCGGCGAAGTCGGATTTTTCCATAGAATGATGGCTCGCTATCGCTCGCCAGCATGAAATCAACACCTGGATGGGGATACACGTCTTAAAACAGTTGGCTGAATGGAGCCAAATGAATATAAGTCAGAGAAAGAGAAAAGGAGAGAAAGATAAACAAAACCTGTGACCCCCACTTAATCAGCAGCCAAATACTTGTTAATGACGTCAATTACAGCCTCACCAATATGTAGCATTAATTCAACTTTCCCTTTACATGATTAGGAAACTGCAGACCTGAGTATACTGTCGTGGACACTACTTATGACCCAATTGAGAGGCCTAGAATTGCATCATTGAACCTCCGAATTTTAGATACCAGCTAGAGAGTTTTATTAATATTAATTTATATTTGGTTGTCCTGAGCTATCGCAGGAACTTGGTGCGAGAATTAATGCGTTGTGGTGGTTGGTAGCATGTTTGCAATGGATTTAATTGTATTTTGCGTTGATCATGAGCTGTCTGATCGGTGCTTCACTAGGTGGTCCAAGTGAGTGCGCAGGTGAAGCGTGAGGTGGTCTAGGCAGTATATACGTACAGGTGGCCTAGCTAGTGTTTCGCTGGGTGGTCCAAGGAAGTATGTTGGTGGAGGGTCAGGTGGTATAAATCCTCTATTCTCATTAAGTGGTCTTAAACCACATCACACATACATGATGTTTTATCCTGACTGCCCCCGATTTTGCCAACAAAATATATTGGAAGATTTCAAAATTGGGAGCAGTAGGGATGATACACGATTTTGATCCCGACTACCTCCATGTTTGCAATCTTCCAATTTGTTCTTGACGAAATCGGGGGCAGTCGGGGTCAAATATTGTGTATGTGTGACTGGGGTTTAAATGACAGAGTATAGGGGAGTATGTGAGCTACTGAATTATCCTGTTTTGTCATCTTATGCTGGCCTGGGAGGGTCGGGCAAGAAGGTCTTTGGTGGTCATCTCTTTCCTCTATCCTTTAACCCCTACTGTACCGGTGACGTCTTTTTTATTATTCTCTGGCAACTATTAGAACACTTTATTCAAGTTAGGAAGGACGTATACCCATCAAAAGAATACAGACTATCTCAATGAATCCTTTAAGCTACCATATACTATATCTTTACTAAGCTATCTAAAAACGTCTAAATACAGCTGAAATTAATTTAAAAAGACATCACCAGGACTGTATGGGTGAAGCCCCTTTTGGTTGTTGACAGACAGGTAGAGGTGAGATCTTGGGTCTAGTGACTGCTATAATGGGCTATACATGGTCAGTTGGGTAATGAGTTGTGTTTTCTTTGTGAGTGGTTGGTCAGGGAAAACGTATTCGGTGGGGGTACTAGTCCATCTTTTTTAAGTGTCACGATTATGGCTGTTTGGCATATTGGGACATTGGAAGAGCAAGCATCCAAAACACAGATTAAATGGAGGGAAAATTGAGTAACCTTTTTCACAAAGCGTTTGTTCTATTTAAGGTTTGAGTAACTCGATACATATGCCCATTTTGCTAAAATAGTTCCTGCACTACACCATAATAGTGGGAATAATATATTGACAATCCAAATAAAACACAAATATTAGTCACTATATATATATTTAAGAATTTGCTAGTTGATCACAGAGATATAGGATATTTTTGTAATAAGAGTGGTGAAATGGGAGTGTGCATTTAGCACTTATGGTGCGGGCATATTTCCGCTATATTAGGGCTCATTCAGGCACTCCTAAATGATTGAGCAAGTGTCTGAATGAAATAAAATGTATTCAGCCAAAAACTAGAAGAAAATAGCTTCAAAATGACACTAGAACGGGGTTCGTAGCGCACAGGGTTCATCCGCAAACGCTACCATAAACATTAGCAAATAATCTCTAATACTGAGCGAATATCGCTAATGTGGCGCTACATTTGCCTTTGGCAGCGCTGCATATGTCTAGCGAGACATGGCTGATATCTCTCAGAGCCACGGCCGCCTGGCTGGAAAGCGGACGGGGGCCTGTCGCGCTTCCACTCACTAGCACTCGTCTCCTCGGGCTTTAAGAGCATGTAAATTGCTATAAATTGCCATGGCATTCCAGAATGGTCCCCACAGCCAAGTGGTTAATATTAGCTTATTACAACATTTACCATTCAAAAGGGTTTATGTTAATGTATATTTTTGGATTATATAGTATCATCTGCAACTTTTTCTTCTCCTGTTTCGATGATCCCCCCTGTGTGATTTCTTTGCCAAGTTAGTTATAACATATTATATTGCTTACATGATTATATCATGTATTGGTTTTTCGAGAGGTATTTTCAAAATGTAAAACCAATTTCCTTTCTTTTGTCGATGTACTCGGGCACATACCCCATTGCTGGGAGTGGCCGACATGAGACAGAGCCTGAACAGAAACAACATTTAAAGGTCTTATTCTCAGGGTCCGGGATCACTTTCGTGTTCCCTCGCCCATTTCTCTGTCTCGTCGAGTAGGAGAATTTTACAAGGGGAGGAGGATTCCTAGCCCCCGGCCACCAGAAGGAAAAGTAGGACAGTAAAAGAGACAGACAGAAACAGCTAAGGTTGGGTAGAGGATGCCAAACCTCACTCTGGATAGGACCAGCCCTCTCCTTTTATAAATTTGCAATATTCAAACTTACTGGATAAATAAGATTGAAAACTTTGATTGGATAGTTCCTCTTTACCACTCAAGCCGCGGCGCCCGACATATGTCGGGCAAGAGAACAATGGACTATTGTCCGGTGCCCGACAATAGTCGGGCGGGATTTTGAGCACATTATTGGCTCTGAGAGAGAGTCCACGCGTTGGGAGGACGATAGGCGGGCTCTGACCGTCCGGCCCGACTACAGAGCTGCAACTGACAGCCCCACTGCAACATTCCACAACCACTGTCTCGCGAGACCAGGAAAAAAACAAGGAAATTACTTTATTTAGGGATTTTTCACCTCATGTTACGCAATTGCTACAGGATAACCCGTGGTCGTACAAGTATGATTCAGGTGTCATTGGAAAGCTCTATTATCGCCCTTTCACGGATATATAATTGTATCATGCTCTGGCTCTTGTTTATGCATGAAAAAGAGCATGGAATGAAGCTCGTTTAGGGTAAATATGCTCGCCAGGCAGGTAGTAGAAGTTACAAACGTTCCCGTCGGTAAGGGATTAAAATACTGTTAACACGTGGCCATATACATACTATAAGCACCAAACACAATTTGATATAAGCGGGAATATTATGTATATTTTTTGGCTTTGATGTTTTCGCCTTTTCTCACAATATCCCGAAGTAAAAATATTCATGAAACTGTTTTTGCCCCGATAAATCTCTTGCCTCCCACGCCTTACTGGCCTGATATTTTTCTCTGGTCGTTAAGGGAAGATGGTTCGTTTTTCTGGTCCCACTTCTTTCTCATGTTTAGCCACGGTATTATTTAGATTTTGACGTTCGGCCCTTTAGTTTGGCGATTTTAAGATTTTTGTCCCTCACATATATTTGTCAATATTAAGACTGTTGGTGTCATTTTCTATGGGTTTCAGAGGCCGTGTGGCATCGTTTTTTCGGGAATAACTTATTAACAAACAGTTGGATCAGTATGATATTTTGACACAGCTTTTTTCACACTGTCCCCTAATTTCTTTCAATATAGTGCATTACCAAAAGTATAGAAACAAGCCACTTGTCCCTGTGTGATGAGGTTAAAGTTGCACATTAATGACTATGAAACAGACAAGGCTACCGTGGCTTACCTGTGAGAATCACCAAACCATTATTGCTTCTCCATCAAACACGGTAGTTATCAGCCACCACCCAATCCTATTATTGCCTTTAAATTCAAGTAATCTGTCAATATCAAGTATAAAATTAATATACAAACATACATACTGCTTGTATATTTATACTGGATATTGACAGATACCTTGAATTTAAAGGCGATAATAGTGTTGGGTGGTGGCTGATAACTACCGTGTTTGATGGAGGAGCAATAATGGTTTGGTGGTTCTCACAGGTAAGCCACGGTAGCCTTGTCCGTTTCTTAGTCATTAATGTGCGACTTTAACCTCATGACACAGGGACAAGTGGCTTATTTCTACACTTTTGGTTGACAAAAATTAGGGGATGGTGTGAACAAAGCTGTCAAAATATCATACTGATCCAACTGTTTGTTAATAAGATATTCCCGAAAAACGATGCCACACAGCCTCTGAAACCCATAATAGGTGTCTATTTTTACTGGCGATAACGAGCCTGTAATTTAAGAGGAACCGACCTTCGGCCGGGATATTTTTCTATCGAAAAATGTATACATTTATCTTGGACGAGGGTCTAGGGGGGGGGGGGGGGGTATTTTAAGCTTGATGGAGGTGTAGGGAGAACACTAAAAACAATGATAAGAACATACATAAATGAGGAAATGTAATTATACGCCCATCCCCCCTTAATGTTGTGGCATAGTGTTTTGGCTTCGTATTTCCTTCTTTATCGTTTATTTCCTATATTTCTGCTACCATTCTGTTTTTCATTTACGTGCGTGTATTTATTTAGCTCGAGTCCTTTAGGCATATCTATTTTATCTATTCGTGTTCTGTTTTTGTTTCATATGAATTTATCTTATATTATATAATTGACTTCTTACTTTGTTATTCCTTTGCTTGTGTTTGTTTGTGTGCTTAGCTTGAAACGCTAAGGAATATTTATTTTGTTTACTTATATGTTCTACTTCCTTCTTATGGATTTATCGTTTATTGCCTCTTTGACTGCTTTCTTTTCGTTAAAGTCTTTGTTTTGTTCGATTTAGATCGACTATTTTAGGCTTTTTTGTTTTGTTTTATGTGTTTTAGTGGAGAATAGTTCATGTATATTGAATATGTTTGATTTTTACTTGTTATCAATGTTTATATGATGCCTGCTTTAACCCTTTCAGTACCGGTGCCGTCCTTTTAACTTTATTCTGGCTACTATCAGATGATTTTATTCCGTATACAAATGGTTTCCAGATATTAACAAGCTTAACACTATATATCTCACTTAACTCTTTTTACCATCATAGATCCGTTTTAAATTGTACAAAATCGTCTAAAAAAAAAATATAAAAAATCTATGTGATAGAGGGAGGCAAAAGGCATAACTGCCTATAGCGAGTGCCTCCCCCATAGTTGAAAGAGTGACAGGGCCAAAATCAAGGAACATTCGAGCCAAAATGCCTGGACACACGGAGTTTGAAGCAATTTAAGTCATAGGAAGAGGGAAAGACTGATTCTGGGAGAGAGTTCCAGAGCTCAGCTGTTGAGTAGAAGAAAGTTTGAGAGTAACGTTTCACTCTTGGGTTGGGAGAGTTGCACAGAGTAGGGGTGGGATTGAGTTCCAAGACAGGTACCACGTGCCCTACGTAAAGTAGGTGGTATGCACTGGGATAGCTCTGAGGAACACTGATTATTATAGTAGCGATAGAATAGCGAGAGAGATGCAACATTGCGGCGGAGAGAGAGAGAGATTGCAGAGAGATGGTGAGTGGACAGGAGTTAATGATACGATAGGCCTTCCTTTCAACTTTGTCTAGGAGAGCGGTGTGAGAGGAACCTCCCCACACATGTGAACAATACTCAATACAAGGGCGCACTATGCCCCTGTACAGAGCAAGAAGCTGTGCAGGGGAAAAGAACCCCCTAAGGCGGTTGAGTACACCCAGCTTCTGGGAGGCTGCCTTAGCAAGACTGGTAATATGGTCCTTCCAAATGAGAGCAGAAGAAAAAGAGACCAAGAATATTGAGAGAAGATGAAGGGTTGATTTTTGTATTGTTGAAGAATAAGGGATAGTCCGCTGAGAGATCCTGACGGGTAGATAGATGGAGAAATTGGGTTTTGGAAGCATTAAAGTTAACAAGGTTTTCTCTGCCCCAATTGGAAATAGTATTTAGAATTTAAGACTTCTATGGCTTCATTACGTTTGTCGTTGAGGGATTGCTGGCTGGGGCGTTCTGAAAAACTAATGGAGTAGTGTAAGGTTGAGTCGTCTGCGTATGAATGGATGGGAATTAAGGTACAGTTATTTACAGATAATTTATAAAAATTAGAAAGAGAATAGGAGATAGGACAAAGCCCTGAGGAACACAGGAGTTTATAGGGTGAGGAAGTGAACAATGGCCGTCCACAACCGCGGCTATGGAACGGCCGGAAAGGAGGACTACTACTACTAGACTACTAGACTACTACTAGAGACAAAGGCACAGATGGAGGGATAGAAACCGAAGGAGGGTAGTTTAGAAATTAAAGATTTATGCCAGACTCTATCGAAGGCTTTCGATATGTCTAGTGCATTAGAAAAAGTCTCACCGAAGTCCCGAAAGGAAGATGACCAAGAGTTAGTAAGATATGAAAGAAGATCACCAGTAGAGCGACCCTTAAGGAAGCCATATTGGCGATCTGAGAGCAGATTATGAGAAGAGAAATGCTTAAGAAATATAACTAGACTACTATAAATAAAAAGACGTCGCCGGTACAATAGGGGTTAAGATTGTTGTAGTATTTTGGCGACATGCATAGATCAGGTATACACAATCACATAATTGTTTACTAGTGGAGATATATATATATATATATAATTGTGTGTGTGTGTGAGAGAGAGAGAGCGAGAGAAAGAGAGAGATGAATGAAGCATGATAGTGATGGAGGGGATGGAGATAGACAGGACGATAGAATGTTAATGGACACGTGAGAGACGGGTGGTGCAGGCCTGATTACCGTCCTGACAAGTAGATGATAGTAGGGGTTACGGTGTCTCAACTGTCATTACGTTTGGCTCGCTCTGTGCTGTATTAATGTCTGTCAGATGTTGAATAGGGTGGGTAAGTGTAGGCATTGGTTTGGGTATATCTCGCTCGTAATGAATAAATCAAGTTGAGATATTGCTGATACCAATTATAGATCAAAGTATACTTGGTGCCGAGACATCACTTATTAGGCCGATTTTCCATATAAAGTAGATCACTGGTATATACACTCACACTAATAGGTAGATTTTGTAGGTAGAAATGTAATCCTGTATATACCATAATATAAGTAAACTCTCAAGGTTGAAACCAAAATTATATACAATATAATAAATGCTTCCGATTAGTATATAGAAATAAAATTTACAGTTGCTCAGTTGCTCAAATAAGTCGTGTCGCCGCTGTGATTACGTTTTGCTCTTTGTGTACTGTATTAATGTCTGTCGGATGTTTAATAGGGTGTGTACTGTGGACATGTTTGGGGACATGTTTGTATATCTCACTCGAAACGATTAATAAATGCTTAGATAGTTATGATACCTATTATTGCTCGAAATATACTTGGTGCCGCGAAATGACTTATTTGGCCGACTGTACCCTCAAAAGTAGATGACAATAATATAAATGTCCTGTGTGCATAGTAATAACGGCCTTACTATAGACTCTAGAGGATACATATTGAATAATGTGGAAAGAAATTATGAAAAGAAACAAATGTTTGATAATATTGGATAGACTATGCTATCAAGTGGATGCTCGGGGATGATAAAACACGGATGAATATAATATGCAGTCCAACAACTGAGGTAGCCGAACTTATAATGTCTTTAAGAGGAGATGGGCTGGTTTTTGTGGCCTCCCTTCTTCCTCGTGTTTTGCCCCATTGTTGTTGTTTTTTTAATTTTAAGACGTTCGGCTCATTAGTTTGACGATTTTAAGATTCGACATCCCCTTTATTTGTCAATATTAACCAGGCCGGGACAATTGTCTACCGACAAAATGTACACATATATTTTGGGTGGGGTTTTATTTGTTTTTATTTTATTTTATTTTTTACATCTTGGTGGAGGTCTAAGGAGGAAACTAAAAGACAATAAATAGATGCAACAATAAGGAAACAAATATACGCCCATCTCCCCTTGTTACGCTGGCCAGCTTGCCAGAATGTACTCGTACTCGCTAGCGCTCGCCAGGGCAGTGAAATGGGCTATAATAATCGTAGAACGATGTTCTTTCTTTCTTAGTATTTATGTTGTCACAGACAGATCAGAGTTTGTCTTTATTCTTGTCTGTGACACTTAGAAGTATTTTATATCATTGATAGAGTTATAAGATATGTAGTGTGATAGTTGCAAGGAGAGAGAGATAAGAGAAGCAGCGAGGTGGTAGTATGTGTGTATGTACGTGCGCATTCCTTGCTTAGGCGAGGCCACCCGCTCGTGATTGGATGGCGGGCCTGGCGTGTCATATGACGCCTGCTCATGACGTAGTGGTCTGTGATTGGAGGCCGCTGTCTTAGCTCGGTGGTGGGGGTATCCTTCCCCCGTCTCTCCTCAGAGCTTGGTATGTTGTGCTTGGTCCTAGACGTCCCTTGCATTCTGTCCCCAATCTAACCCTCTTTACTGCTTTTTCTCTCTCTGAACTCCTTCTTTCCAATACTTCTCATCTTTATTCATTTATCCATCCCTTCTGGTTCTGCATACGACTTCCATAGTCGGCCAGTCGTATTACCAGCACCAGTTCTCACATATATGTTTTGCACTAGCTTTAGGGATTAGTAGAGTCATAGTCACATGGTATCATAGTATTGGGGTGCTTCTAATGATTGGGTTGTTCTTTCCTACTATTTAATGCTAGACAGTGGAGGGTATCTTTGGTCGTTGTCTGAGTTATGTATATGGCAAGTCAAAGCCTGTACGACTTCGACGGAGCTAGGTAGCCTGTAACCCTTGTGCATATTTTTCCTTTGCGAGCGTAGCAGTATACAAGCGAAGGGCTTTTGCCTTCTCTTGCTTGTATGCTTGCTAGCTCATTTTGTTGACCTATGTGGAGCGCCAGGGTAAGACCAGATACTTGAGATCTGGACTTACCAAGAGAGCCTCCAAGTCACTTAACGTAACATAAGGGGAAATCTGTTCAGGGGAGACAGTAGGCTACGAGCATGCTTGCGCTCTGCCTAGGCTCCTTGTACCTTTTATGCCGCTGCTAGACTTTATTAGTAAGAAAGACAGCATTGTGTTTATTAACTTTAACTGCGTATGCTTTAGGAATTATTCACGTATTATTTTAGCCTAGGTTGATGCATAGTGCACAACCCAGTTTGGCTGTTACGTTGGTAAGGAAGTAGTTTTTGAGTGGCTGTTATTAGTGCTGTCACAGAGTTGTTGCACTCCCTTGTTTTATATATATGTATCCTACTTGTTGGTGTATTTAAGATACACGCTTTGGTGTCCTGCCCCTGCATTATTTCTGTTCTATATTCGACGAGCATCTTAGAGCATCAGACGTTTTCAGAAGATTCCATATCTGTTTGCTGTAGGACTAGACTTCCAGTGTTTTCATAGACCATTGAAGAGTTTAGTGTTGAGTTCAGACTCACACTAAAGTTAACGTAAGCATATACTCCTTTATTAAATCTTGTTATAGTTTATTTAAGCATTGTTATTACTTAAGAGCATTTTAGGAACGTAAGTACTCCTGTTGTGAGTTGGCTTTGCCGTCACCGGAAACCCTTTGTAGAAGTGCACTAAACCCAGTTAATTGATATCCCGTTATCCAGTAGATTAACTCTGGAGGGTTTAAGTGTTTTTGTTCTCCGGCTTAATAGTTCGAGGGTTTGGAATTAGCGTACCGTTGTTGCAGATATAGCCTATCATCTAGTCCAATATTAAGTGCCCTTGTTTATTTCGTTGTGCCGGTCGTAACACCCTTAACTGGTAACTGGGGGGGGAGGTGTGGTGGAGTGGTCTTGCCACTGGCCTGGTAATCCAAAGGTCCCGGGTTCAAATCCCGATGTATCAATGGGAAGATATTATTGGGATGGAATTTGTGCTGTAACTGGTATCAGTGCATTACCACAAGCCCACCGAAACGTCAATAAAATACCCTCATTGTTCCCTGATTAAATAGCACTGTATGAATATTCCCATATTCAAAATATGCTATAGGGGTACAATGCCTGGTGAGTTATCTGCTCAACAGGTGGCGTTGTGTGTGTGTAAGTGTGAGAGTCCGAGTGTAGGGGATGAGACTGAAGCACGGGAACGAGGTGGCTTCAGAGATGGGGTCGTTTCGGGCCATGAGTGAGCACCGTGCCTCATGTGAAGGCAAGATGGCAGGTGCTCGTTGTACTCTACGTGCTTCACATGTCTCACTCCCTAGACTGGAACAAGACCTCACGGGCTTCACTGTTCATTGTAAAGCGGTGAATGTTAAGGCTCTAAGCCTATGCCCGAGAGGAAGTAAGTTGGAATATAGAAACAAAAAAAAAAAAAAAACCCTGCAGACTTGGGTTCGATCCTTGCTCAAGTTTTTTGTTTTTTGTTTTTGTTTTTTCTTGGATATAGCCGGCGATTTCTGCCTCCCTATAAGCAAGGGAGATCAGTAAAGGTCTTGGGCATTACATAAGCATTCCTAGTGCTATTGATCCTCCTCGGAGGGGGAGAGAAATGGCGTTTTATAAGTGACCCGAGCCGTGATATTATAACATTTAGAATACAAAACATAATACAGTCACACAGGTAGATAGAACATATATATGAATTAGAGGTTACAAACCATGCATAAAGAAACACTGGAGTAAGGTGCGCCGCCCACCCCCCACCACCACATCCAGTGGTTTATTGGTTAGCGTTTGTGTTCACAGCCAAGGTTCGATTCCCTCCTGGGAAGAGACATCTGGACAAATGTCCTTACATCCGGTTCCTCTGAATCATCTAGCAGTATAAATAGGAACCTGGTATAAGCGAGCTGTTGTGAAGTTATCCTCTGTGGTTGTTGTTCTGGTACTAGTTAAAAGGGAACCGTTCAGGCCACCTAAACCTTCGAATCTAGCACGTGGATAACAGGGTTAGAAAAGTGTTTCGAAATCGCTCTAGGGATGATAAAAATAATATAATATTCCATTCAAGGGTTGAGGACTCGAATCCCTAGAGCGATTACGAAACACTTTTTTAACCTCGCTATCCACGTGTAAACAAAGCCTTTCTGCCCTGAACAAAGTATCGTTCATGAAAGTGATAAAACACTGATAATCATCGATGGGGCCCATAACTAGTTGGTCATAAACTAATACCCATTGCACTTTTAGCTTTCATTCCGAGATTTCTCACCTTCCACATACTTCCCATTGCTCCGAAATGTCAGATTAATGGGACGAAACATTAGTGACCCAAAGGGCCACTGAAGGATAAGACTAGCGTTAACCCATGCTGTACCGGCGACGAGAGTGTCTCGTCACCCTGTCAGTTAACCCTTAATTGGCGGCGCGCAACTTATGTTGTGTGAAATAAATTTGGACTAAGTGGCGGTTCACAACTTATGTCGTGTGCCATTTTCAGCACGTAATGTTGCAGAGAGAGAGAGAGCTGAGCGGTGTGAGGAGCGTAGTAAGGCTATGACCGCCGCCCACCGCCACGGTGGGCCAACTGAAGTGAAAACCACCCTTCCATCCCCCCTCACACTCGCTACACAGGGAATTATGTAGGGAAAGTACCTAATTACATGGTTTTTGCACTCGTGTTGCGCGATCGTTGCAAGAAAACCAGTGGTCGTACAAGGATGGTTGGGGTGTCATTGGAAAGCTCTGTTTATACCCTTTCAGGAATAGATACTTGTTTTACGCTCTGGGTCTTATTTAGGAATGAAAATGATCACGTAAACAACCCTATTTAGGGTAAAAACACCCCGCTGGGCGCTACGGTCAAATAGACCACCTAGCCCGCTAAATAAGGGTTAAGCGGCAGTACAAGCCACGACAGTGTCTCGTCACTAATGTACTATAGATTTACTCCTGTTTTTCTCAGCTAATAGCGAGCGGCTTTCGCTAAGATCAAGCGTAGGTCTTCTGCTAACTATTGGCAACACTGCTCAAGCACAGAGAGGCCCGCTTGAACCCTCTCGTGTCAGTTAATTGCTTTTTTTTGCGAGTGTCACTATGGACTTTTCATATAGGCCTGGTACTAAGGGTGACATAAAATGGAAAATAGGTTGGTATAGTATGGGTTAACAGAGAATACAATGTGTACTGACCGTTCTGTTACCGATGGAGTGTACTCGACAGTGTAGCTCCGACTGCCGCCCCACGTGAGCCGTCTGGTTCAGCAACATGGAAGAGTCGAAGTAGGGCTGATCCGTCAATAGCGGGGGCGGGGGGATCAGACCCTCGCCGCGTGTGGATGTCAACACGGCTGGAAGGAGAGAGGGAAAAATTACAATAAATATAACGATACTTAAAATAATATAAAACAATAATAATAAACAAAAATACAAATAATAATAGTACAAAAACAAACAAATATATAACATAACGCCGCCAAAAAGTATACTGGATGGTCAAGCCACCGTTTGTTGGCATTCCTTGATATTTAACCCACATACCCTCGGCCTCTTCTGAGGTTTTGGTGTATTTGGCATTCTATCTAGACTCAGTATCTTCATATGGTACAATTCAGTCAGTCAGTTAGTCTGTAGCCAGTCCTTACTCCCACAACGGGTAGGGAGGATCAGCAAGAGACACGAGAAAGTAAAAATAGGACTTCATAGGCTATCAACCCTATTGGATTATTAAGCCGGCCCACTGTAAGTACAGGATATTTTCGGAAGTGGAGCCCCTATTCGAGAACTCCAGTCCCTTGAAAAAGAGGTGACAGGAGAACACATAACGAAATAAACAGACTGAAAACTATGCTATTTATAGTATTTAATCGAACTAGGCTATAACCTTAAATAATACCTAATTTATCTACTTGTTACAAATATAATACAAATCTACCTATAGGGAGATAATCAAATGAACTAACGGTGTTGTGAGATAAACTAACAATACAATCACAAACAAACATACCAACATATACACTTCAAAGACATGCAGGCAACAGGAGAAGCCAACAGCAAAAATGATAACGAGGGAAAAGAGAACGGAGAGGGGAACCGGAATAAGGGATAAAGGAGAGAGAGAAAGAGAGAGGGGAGGGGGGGGGGGGCGCCGATACAAAAGTAGTTAATTGGCAGAAAAGAGGTTAAAGAGATGAAAGACGAGGAAACACAAGGTAAATAGATGGGAGGAGGGAGAGAGAGACAGAGAGGTAGTGAATTATGGAAGAGGAAAATTAAGGAGAGATAGAGAGCGCGAGAGAGTTTGTTAGTTAAAATAGGACTTCAGAGGTTATCAACCCTATTGGATTATTAAACCAGCATACTTATAATTCAAGAATAACATCAGGACTGGAGCCCCTTTTCGAGAACTCCAATCCCTTCCAGAGAGAGAGAGAGAGAGAGAGAGAGAGAATAGTATTATACAGTTACCTAAAGTAGGTGGCACAAACTTCCTTCAACCATTCTGACACAATGATGATATATTGTGACACACTTGCTTTAAATACATGTCAGATATAGTGTTTTCCACGATTCGACATAGTTGTGTACCAGCTGCTTATTTAGGCTATTGTACAGGCGGCCAAATAAGTGATGTCACGGCACCTAATATATTTCGTTCAATTTCTATCTTAAGCCTCAATTCACCGTTTCGAGTGAGATATACAAGCATGTTCCGATCTTTACACTCCCTATTCAACATCTGACAGACATTAATACAGCACACAGCGACCAAAACGTAATGACTGCGGAGACACGACTTATTTGGCCAACCGTACATATACTCTTTGGAATAGTAGGAGACGTACTGTACGTAACACTTATGAGTACGGTAGTGCTAATAAGTCATGTCTCAGCTGTCATTACGTTTGGTTCGCTCTGTGCTGTATTAATGTCTGTCAGAAGTTGAATAGGGTGGGTAAGTGTTGGAACAGGATTGTATATCCCACTCTAAATTAATCAATCAAGTTTATATATTGTGGATACCAATTATGGATAAAAATAGACTTGATGACATCACTTAGTTTGGCCGACTGTACATGGATATATATATATCGGCAATTGATCTGGAGATTGGAAAGCACAGGCGAATAATGAATAGAAACACCAGCGTAGGTAACCACATCGGTTCCCGGTCAATATGCAGGAGGCGCTACAATATAGGTAGCAAAATTCTAATGGTAGTTTTGGGTTCCTATCATCATATGCTTCATTTCTATATACTTTTTATCCCCGGGAAAAAAAAAAAAGAAAATCTTGGGATTTTTCATTTATTTTCTTGGGATTTTTTGTTTTGGTCATTAACCTAACCAAAAAACCTAACCTAACCTAATAGCCCCCAAATACATTTAGGTTAGGTTAGGTTAGGTTTTTTGGTTAGGTTAATAAAACATAAAAATAAAATCCAAGAAAAAAATAAAAAACCCAAGATTTTTTTTTGTTTTCCCGGGGATAAAAAGTATATAGAAATGAAGCATATGATGATAGGAACCCAAAACTACCATTATAATTTTGCTACCTATATTGTAGCGCCTCCTGTATATTGACCCAATTGTTTACTGGTTCAATTGTCCGCTGGTTCAATTGTCCACTGGTTCAATTGTCCACTGGTTCAATTGTCCACTGGTTCAATTGTCCACTGGTTCAATTGTCCACTGGTTCAATTGTCCACTGGTTCAATTGTCGACTGGTTCAATTGTCCACTGGTTCAATTGTCCACTGGTTCAATTGTCCACTGGTTCAATTGTCCACTGGTTCAATTGTCTACTGGTTCAATTGTCCACTGGTTCAATTGTGTGGTCACTAACCATTTTTTGACTTCTATATTCATCTAACCATAGACTACAATAGATCTGGAATTGACACGAAAATTGAGCTTTGCAGTAAGGGACCCAAAGTCGGAGAACGAACCCACCAGTTCGAACCTCGAAACCGCAAAAATATCATATTTTCGCGGCTTTGAACTTGGCGGTTCGTGTTCGATTTGGGGTCCCTTCCTGCAAAGTTCCAATTTCGAGTCCAGTCCAGATCTAATGTATTCTATGAAAAACTATCTTGTTTCATTATCAGAGACTAATGGGAACACATATACAATACCTATACATACATAGTATCATGACATTTATAATTATCGATACGATTAAGTAGGAGTTATATGGTTAAAGAAAATATAGAGCAAAGAGGTATACTGTATATAAATAAATACAATAGTGAATCACAAATTTGGGTCCAAACCATTCTAAAACAAAGAATTGTATCGTTGAAACTTGGAAAACGAATTCACGTACTTTTCTATACATTAGATTGACTGAAGCTAGGTATATTAAATTGTTCGAAACAAAATCACATAACAGAATAAATTACTTGAGCAGAATATTGGTAGATATACGTATGACAAGACTTTGAAGACATTGTTGATAAAATTTAACTCAAATTCGATGCAATAAAAATTAAGCAAAAACAGTACAATTTATGACCATTGAAATCAATAAATTACACGCATTTCTATACATTATATTACGAGAAAGTGAAAAAAAAAATCCCAAACCCTATCAAAGTGACATGATAGAGCAAAAATATACAGAAAGAGCATATTATGTAGGAATATGAAATAGTATTTACATTGAACAGAATAAATACATATGCTAATTTTGAAGTACCTTTACTTTGAGTATTATAAAGGGGGGGGGGGGGTCTAAAATGGAACAACATTCGATGCTGAAAACTAAAGTAACTACTAACCTTACTCTCTAAAAACACAATAGTTGGGTAGAGTATTCACGGGTACCGATCTTGGGTTTCTCCAAGTGAGTATAGAGGCACTCCATGATTATGAGGTCATACTCCGACGAACTACTGCCAATGACTGAGAACATTGTGGGTGAAAGACGGTGACCAACGAGTATCCAATAAGGAAAGGCAACTGTCTGCTTTTGGTTGTAGGCCCCTGATACTTACTCCATCTAACGGCAAGCACCCATCAATAGAGAATGGTTAATTTCGAACCCTAACTATAGAGTTTATACCCATCACTGGCAAATTTGCGTTCTTTAGAAAACGTTATCTTCGAGCTGTATCTATACAGTTTCTAATATCTATGCAATTCGAATATCTATACCACTTGCACTACCCAATGTCTCTTAATTGTTCACAATTCATAATAGTTGGTATACATTTCTAGTGTTGTTGGCACTCATTATGTATTAATTATGATTTACATAATTATTGTCACTGTCATTATTGTCCTTATAGTCCGTATGCTACTACAACTAACATATTGTAGTACATTTTAAGTATACAATCTAGTATTGTGCAGCAATTTTATATATATTTTGTTTCTGTATAAAATACTTTAATGTTTATCTAATGTAATTTTTTGTGTTATGTGTAGGCTACTCAACGTCGTTATCTTTTGTTCCTTACTTTTAACCCATTCAGTACCAGGGACGTCCTATTCATCATATTCTGGCAACTATTAAACAATTGTATTCAGCTTAGGAAGAACCTTTAGCCATAGTAAGGTTTCTAACTATCTCAACCAACCCTTTTAACTAACACAGATCCTCCCTAAGATGCATAATATCGTCTAAATATAGCTAACACTAAATATACCACATGTCGCTGGTACTCAAAGGGTTACATTTGTTTCAGTACCTGCATGTATTTCAGCCATAATAGTTCTCCATAGTGTTCGTACTTGTACTGAAAAGTAAACAAACACACATAGGCTACTGTGAATCATATAGTTCCTCATAGTACCTGCACTGCTTGGTGTTTGTACTGAGGAGTTAACCCCTTCTGTACCGGCGACGTCTTTTTTATTATATTCTAGCTGTATTTAGACGGTTTTGTGCAGCTTAAGAAGAATATGTGATCGTAAAAACGGCTAATTCAGATAGTTCGTAGCCTTTTAATTACTGGAAGCCCTTTTTAAACTGAATAAAATCGTCCATTAGTAACCAGCATATAATTACAAGGATGGAACTGGTAGTAAACGGGTTAATAAAGACATACCGGTACGCAATTATCACTCGTGAAAGATTGTGCGAGACCACCACAACAATCATCCCCGTGACTGGCTCTTTATGAAGGGCAGATGGCCGTATTGTCTTGATTATTGTTTTATCTTTTTCTTATGTTTTTATTTTCTTCCCCAGCCCTCCATCAAGCTGTAAAAAACACCCCTAGACACCCCTTCAAAATATATTTGTACATGTTTCGGTAGACAAAATTCTGGCCGAAGGCAAGTTGCTCTTAAACTTACAGGCTCGCTATTGCTCGCCAGGAAAAAAACAACATCTAAATGGCACGAACACTTTTAATATTGACAAAGAAATGGGGTGTTTAAAATCGTCAAACTATATAGCCAAACGTCTTAAAATTTAAATAACATTGGGGCTAAGCACGAGGGAGAAGGGGGGCCAGAAAAACCCTCCTATCCCCCCCTTAACTTATGTTTGTACAGCTCTACACATTGATACCCACACGTGACACACTACATACATCAACAACATTCCCAATAGTGTGGAATACGTTTGTTTTTCTCATTTTGCGTATATGCATATTAATTCTTGCGATGTTACATTTTTGCTAATCTTTTTTGTGTCCTCACTTAAACAATTTTAGTTTTACGAAAATTACTATCTTCCCTAATTTACATGTAATTTTAATATACATACATCCTCCCCCAACTCTCTCTCTCTCTCTCCTTGGTCAAAATACTGTAATCCCCCTTGGTACGTTTGTTGGGTTCTCTCCTCTTTCATAGTATCCCTCACTGTATCCTTCTTGGCCCATCACTCTCCCTCACACTCCTCTCCCCTCTGATATCCATAGAATTTAACCCATCGACCAAGCCCTCACATGATATATATATATATATATATATATATATATATATATATATATATCTCTCTCTCTCTCTCTCTCTCTCTCTCTCTCTCTCGTTCTCCCCTAATTCCTCTACGCCCATTAGGTGTACGGATAAATCTACCAGTAGAAGATTTCAACCAGTAGCTCTGAACCAGTTAAAACTCAACCAATACTGCAACTGTAGAATATGTTAGGTGAGGTTAGGACTCAAAGATAGCACTGGTTTATAGTCTGTTCATTAGGTTTTAAACGATTTTAAGCAGTTACCAGGCTTCGAAATATCTAACCTAGCCCTTTTTACTACCACAGAACCTTCTTAAGCAGCACAAAATCGTCTAAATATAGCTAGAATATAATTATTAAGAAGTTCCCGGTAAAGAAGGGGTTAATAAACTTGACGTGTTTGAATTTCCTTACCTTCCCCCTTAACAAACAACAACAATAACTTTGGATTTACTACTGTTGACTTATACAATAACAATTATCACAATACTCAGGTATAGGCGTCCATGACACTTTGAAATTGTTTGTAAGTTTCAACGAGAACAATATTATCATCTACGTACAAAAGACAGAACAAATATAAACTAACCACTATGATATTAACGCCTTACGAGCGGGCCCGTCAGTAACTTCTACTACCTGCCAAGCGGGGGGTTTTACCCTAAACGACCTTGTTTCCGTGCTCTTTTTCATGCATAAACAACAGCCAGAGCGTAATACAATTATGTATCCCTGAAAGGGCGATAATTGAGCTTTCCAATGACACCAGAACCATCCTTCTACGACCATGCGTACTCTTGCAACGATCATGCAAGACGAGTGTAAAATCCCTAAAATACGTTAATTTCCTTACATAATTCCCTGTGTAGCGAGGCAGAGGGTGTGGGTGTGTGTGGAGTAGATATCAGTAGTCGCGCGGGACCCGTGCCGAGCGGTCATGAGCCGACCTACGCTCCTCCCGTCGCTCGGGTCTCAGAGCCATTATTGCTCAAAAATTGCACACAGACTTAAATCGGTCCCCGCTCTTTGGGCATGTGTTCTCTAGCCCGACTTAAGTCCACCCCCGCCAGACAAGGGTTAAGGGGAGTCACCGTCTTTTTTTTTATGTCTCTCCTTTTCTCTCTTTCCCTGGCTTGTATCCATTCGGCCCCATTCAGCCAACTGTTTTAGGATGTTTATCCGCATTCAGGTGTCGATTTCTTACTGGCGAGCGATAGCGAGCCAGCATTATATGGAGAAATCCGGCTTCACCGGAGAAATTTTTCTATTGAAAAATGGAAAAATTTAGCTTGCTGTAAAAACAAAAATATATATATATGCTGGCTCGCTACCGCTCGCTAGGAAAATATTGACACCTGGATGGGGTAAACATCTTAAAACAGTAGGCTGAATGGGGCCGAATGGAAACAAGCCAAAGAGAGAGAGAGAGGAGAGAAATAAAAAAAAAGAGAGGTGGGCCCCCTTAAGGCTACGGAGATGTGTTACCTTATTAGAGATAAACGGTAACCCAGAGTACATATCAGTAATGGAACCTTTAAAATCATAAGATGAACAACAAACAGTAAATAAGATATATATTTGCCCTGTCTTAGTCCGGTGTTACATGGAAAGTATGAGGAATCAATATGTTTTACCCAAACACAGAATTTGGCATTGTTATATAGATTACGAACAACCTGTTTTACTTTTCCATTTATATTGGCATTAATTATTGTCATCCACATACAAGTTCTGTTTACAAAATAATAGGTTTTTCTATAAAATATAAATCTGCAGATTTTTTTTTTGTCATGTACAAATGTGGTAAAATGTGTACAGCAAATTTATATCCAGCGTAATATAATTTATATCCAGCGTAATATAATTTATATCCAGCGTAATATAATTTATATCCAGCGTAATATAATTTATATCCAGCGTAATATAATTATATCCACCGTAATATAATTTATATCCAGCGTAATATAATTTATATCCAGCGTAATATAATTTATATCCAGCGTAATATAATTTATATCCAGCGTAATATAATTTATATCCAGCGTAATATAATTTATATCCACCGTAATATAATTTATATCCACCGTAATATAATTTATATCCAGCGTAATATAATTTATATCCAGCGTAATATAATTTATATCCAGCGTAATATAATTTATATCCAGCGTAATATAATTTATATCCAGCGTAATATAATTTATATCCAGCGTAATATAATTTATATCCACCGTAATATAATTTATATCCAGCGTAATATAATTTATATCCAGCGTAATATAATTTCTTCTAAACCCTGCCTGTTCCTCTGCTAGCAGCTCAGCATATAAAAGGTAATCACATAAGTGGGCATTTAGTAAAGATGTAAACCACTTTCTTTGACAAGTAAGCAGTTTTATGCCTCTATAATAAGCAGTTCTTTATATTACCTATATGTTTGTCCTGCTGTAAAATTAATACAAGTGTTCAATTTGTGACACAAAGGGTTAAATAATTTGACAAATATATACAACATTTCATTGGGGCAATACTTTATGAATTCAGTTAAAATATAATCAATACCTGGTGATATATTTTTTTTCTTAATATAGTATTTCACTCGGCAACTGAAAAATATATTGTTACGCTGGCCAGTTTGCCAGAATGTGCTCAAGCTCGCTAGCGCTCGCCAGGGCAGTGAAATGGGCTATAATAATCGTAGAACGATGTTCTTTCTTTCTTAGTATTCATGTTGTCACAGACAGATCAGTGGTGGTCTTTATTCTTATCTGTGACACTTAGAAGTATTTTATATCAGTGATAGAGTATAAGATGTGTAGTGTGAAGTTAAGGAGAGAGAGAACGAAGGAGGCAGCGAGGTGGTAATATGTGCGTGTGTATGTACGTGTGCCTCCCTCGCTCGGGCAGAGGTTCCCACGCTCTTGATTGGCCAGCGGACCTGGCTACGTTATAGGACGCTTGCTCCTCATGACGTAGTGGTCTGTGATTGGGTGCCGCTGTCCTAGTGTTGGTGCTGGGGGGCTCCTGCCCGCGTGTCTCCTTTAGAGCTTGGCATGGTGTGCTTGGTCCTAGATGTCCCTTGCAATCTGTCCCCAATCTAACCCCCTGTACTACTGTTTCTCTCTCTGAACTTCTTCTTTTCCAATACTTCTCATCTTTATTCAATTACTTATCCCTTCTGGTTCTGCATACGACTTCCATAGTCGGCCAGTCGTATTACCAGTACCAGTTCTCACATATATGTTTTGCACTAGCTTTAGGGATTATTAGTCATAGTCACATGGAGTCATATTATCATTGGGTGCTTCTAATTATTGAGTTGTTCTTTGTTACTATTTAATGCTAGACAGTGGAGGGTATCTTTAGTCATTGTCTGAGTTATGTACATGGCAAGTCAGAGCCTGTACGACTTCGACGGAGCTAGGTGCCTGTAACCCTTGTGCATATTTTTCCTTTGTGAGTGTAGCAGTATACAAGCGAAGGGCTTTTGCCTACACTTACTTGTATGCTCGCTACCTCATTTTGTTGACCTTTGTGGAGCGCCAGGGTAAGACCAGATACTTGAGATCTGGACTTACCAAGAGAGCCTCCTAGTCACTTAACGTAACATAAGGGAAATCTGTTCAAGGGGAGACAGTAGGCTACGAGCATGCTTGCGCTCTGCCTAGCCTCCTGGTACCTTTTATGCCGCTGCTAGACTTTATTAGTAATAAAGACAGCATTGTGTTTATTAACTTTAACTGTGTATGCTTTAGGAATTATTCACGTATTATTTTAGCCTAGGTTGATGCTTGGTGCACAACCCAGTATGACTGGTACTTTGGCTAAGGAAGTACTGTTTTGAGTGGCTATTATTAGTGCTGTCACAGAGTTGGTGCACTCCCTTATTATATTTATGAATCCAACTTATTTGTGTATTTAAGATACACGCTGTGGTGTCCTGCCCCTGCATTATTTATGTTCTATATTAACGATAATCTTAGAGCATCAGACGTTTTCAGAAGACTCCATATCTGTTTGCTGTAGGACTAGACTTTCAGTGTTTTCATAGAGCATTGAAGAGTTTAGTGTTGAGTACAGACTCACACTAAAGTTAATGTAAGCATATACTCCTTTATTAAATCTTGTTATAGTTTGTTCAAGCATTGTTATTACTTAAGAGCATTTTATTAACGTAAAGTACTCCTGTTGTGAGTAGGCTTTGCCGTCACCGGAAAGCCTTTGTAGAAGTGCGCTAAAACCCAGTTAATTGATACCCCGTTATCCTGTAGATTAACTCTGGAGGGTTTAAGTGTTTTGTTCACCGGCGTAATAGTTCGAGGGTTTGGAATTAGCGAACCGTTGTTGCAGATATAGCCTATCATCTAGTCCATTATTAAGTGCCCTTGTTTATTTCGTAGTGCCAGTCATAACAAATGGATACCTTAGACCAGTATATAGTGAACTGAATATTGCAGTTTTTTTGGGAGAAATCTTATTGCCATTTGGGGTTGAATTTATTTCTCGCATTGTTGGCAGTGGACATTGTTTTGAGGATATATAGAACTTGTTGGAGTTTATTGGTGACCTAGTATTGCACTGAAGGACATCTTTGAATATTTTTGTGAATAAAGCTACGCGAGAGTTTGGCTACTTTTGTCTTGACTTGAGATTTTGTTTTGTTGACTCCATCATGTCACTGGACGGGTCTGAACATAGTGAGGGCACAGGCGAGGAGGTGGAGAAGCTGGAGTTGTTAAACGGCGTTCGGGTGGTGAACAATGAGGAGGATGCTCGGATTTTTTTGGAGGAGCCTGTGTCGGTGGACCGGGTGTTGGGGCTGGACCGGTATGGACTGCAGTGTGTAGCCACGGTCTTGGGGTTGTCCGGTACTAGCGGTTTGTCGAAAGGTGAGCTGGTTACCTGTGTGCTCGGTGGGGTGCATGGGGCTTCGGGTGGAGCGGGAGCTGGGGCACCTTCGGCCCAGCCCCCATTCCACTCGACTCCTATCATGGCGCCCCCTCGGGCTCCGGAGCCGGGTACGTTCCCGCATGCCGATGCCCGTTGGCGGTTGGGTATGCCTCTAGGTGATTCACGGGGTGGGTCCCCAATAGTAGCACCCCCTCCTCAAGGTTTGTCTTCTGAGATGTTGTTTCAGCTCGAGCTCGCCAAACTTAAGCAGCAGTCTGAGCTTGAGCAGCAGAAACTCGAGCAGCGGAAGCATGAGGCTGAGCTCGAGCAGCGGGAGCGAGTCTGGGAGCGAGTCTGAGCGCAAGTTTCAGTCTGAAAGGTATCGTGCCGATGCTGATCTAGAGAAAACTCATGTAGAGGTGACAAGGAACCGAGTCGTCCAGGGGGGTCGAGCCCATGACCAGTCCCTGTCGCATCTACTAAAGTTGGTCCCAGTGTTTGATGAGTTAGGAGTTACCGAATTTTTTCTCCGGTTCGAGAAAAAGTGCCAGGAGCACCAATGGCCCGAGAGAAGTGGGCAGCCCTTGTTTCGTCACGTTTGACGGGGAAAGTACTCAAGGCGTATGATGCTTTGCCCCTAGATTCCTGCGTGAATTATGAGGCGTTGAAAGAGGCTGTCCTGAGGGCGTATGAGTTGCAGCCAGAGACCTATAGGCTGAAATTTAGGGCTGTTCCCAAGAGAAAGGAGGATACTTTCCAGGAACACGCTAGTGAGCTGTCAGATGCATTTGAGAATTGGTTAAGATCGGAGAAGGCAACTACTTTTGAGGCAGTGAAGCAATTAGTGTTGTTAGAGCAATTTTTTAAATGTACTGGCAGTGACTTGACTCTTAACCTGAAAGAAAAGCAACCTAAAACTCTGCAGGAGCCGGCTAAGATGGCTGACCTCAGGTTGTCATTGATTCGTGGGTGCGGGTTTGCACAGAGACCTGAGGCAGCTAACAAGGGGCGTACCACTCCACCCTCCCGAATTAATGACACAAATAATTATCCATTTAAGAGTACTGTTGCCAATGTTGATCCCAAGTCGAAACCCTTCCCGTTAAATAGAGGCCAGGGCCCTTCTTCACCTCAGAGGAAGTCCATGAGCGAAGTGGAGTGTTTCAGGTGTCATGAGAAGGGGCATATTGCGCGGTCATGTCCGAGCACACCGCCTACAGCAGTGGTGTCACTAGTGAGCAACATCGGTGTGTCTTTGAGGTCTTCCGCGTTTACCCGGGGTAATATGTCGGTTGCGAAGTCACAGTCGGTGCAGAAGCAGCAGGAGGGCTCGTCACCCGTCTGAGATGCTTTTTGTGGTCATAGGGGGCACGGCACTGTGAGGTGGGCTGGTGTGGAGCATAGGCTTGAGTTGTTGCGTGATACGGGCGCTTCCCAGACACTTGTTAAGAGTTTCACTGGCAAGCCTATTAACGCGGCTCGGGTTGTGGTGGTTCAAGGCATCAATGCTACGCGGTCTTACCCGCTGGTCAGAATAGAGCTTGAGGTGGACGGTGTGACACGAGAGTTGGATGTGGGGGTTGTGGAGAAGTTGCCAGTTGAGGGGGTCGACCTCCTTCTCGGTAACGACTTTGCGGTGCTCACTTCCGAGGTTCCACCCTTAGTCGTTGCCGAGAGGGCGGCCGACACGAGTAGGGAGGGGCAAGAGGGGCTCGAGAGATCTCAGTCCGCTCAGGTGTCACAGCCTAGTACCCAAGTTTCAGACCAGCGGAGGAAGGGTCGGAAGGAGAAAGTCAAGGCTGGTCGGGTTGAGAGTTTGGACCCAGCGACACTCCTTGGTGACTCGGTACTTGACCCAAAGGTGAGCTCCGGAGTGGCCCCAGAACCTGTCCCCCCTAGTGACATGGTAAGGCGTGATGGCACTCCGTGACAGAGTAGTTCCCAGGTGCAATTAGAAGATCTTAGTCTTGAGAGTTGTGGGAACAGGGCTATTGAACTCGACGAGGACGGGGAAGCATGTCATGTGAACCTGTTAAAGGAGTTTGTGAGGCAACCACTTGAGCAGCCAGTAGTCCCTGTGTTGGTCTGCAGCGGCCAAGGTGGAGAAGCAGAGGGGGGCAGTGGGGCACGGGTGGAGGAAAGTTGGGATTGTCATGTCTCGGCGGAGCAGTGGGCGGGGGACACGAGTTGGGTGGCTGTGGAAGCGCTTGAGCACCTGCCTGAGCAGCAGTGTGCAGCGCTCCAGCACCCGCTCGGTTCATACCCCACTGTTTGTGCCGAGCACTCAGGCCTCACAACTCATGCGGTGTACGAGGTTCCGCTGACAGGTCACTTGAGTCTTAGTAAACAGTTGGCCTCGTTGATTCAGTGGTTCAAGGTGGGCGACGAGGCTTTGGCATGGTTGTCAGGTCAGGGTCGACCCATGGCTGCTAAGGGTGGTGGTCCGAATCGGGACATTGAGCAGATTGGTGAGGTTGGCTGTGGAGTGGGTGCGCCCGGTCGTCGCATAGCCTCCCAATGCTGCTCTAGTCGAATGCAACAGCCCTACCATAGACCGACTGTATCTGGCCATGTCGCTGAAGGCGGTGATGCTGCGCCCGCAGATGTAGGCGCAAGGAATGCGGGAGTGCGCATGTATGGTAATTATGAACTATGGGAGTGACTGCACAGGTGGTACAGATTGTCCCTCTCATGACCTGCCTGTCCTGGGGACAAAGGTGGAGAAGGAGGGAGACTATAGTGTAGAAACTATAGTCCCGGCTGGGTTGTGGGAGGGCACTAGGCATGTTGTTCTTCGAGATAAGTTGCAACCTCTTGTTCCTAAGCGCCAAGAGAAGTTGTTTACTAGGCTGTGGCAGTACGTCCGCATGTTTGTTGATTCTCCAGGCCTGATGTACGGGGTAGAAACCGACATGGAGGCTGGAGACAGTGCAAGGCTCAAATTGGTTCCCTACCGTATAAATCCTGCTCGACATCCTGTTGTGAAAGCAGAGCTGGACTACATGTTGGAAAAGGGTCTGGGGGATAAAAGATACCGTGAGTGGTCGTTGCCAGTAACTTTGCAACCTGAGTTAAGTGGCAAGATCCGTGTATGTGTTGATTGCAAGAGTGTTGGTGCATTATCCCTGACAGACGCCTATACCTTATCCAGAGTTGATGACCCCATAGACCGCATCGGGGCTGCCTCGTTTATCACTAGGGTAGAAATAGTGAAAGGATATTGGCAGGTCCCGTTGCCGGAGAGAGCGAAAAGAAGTGCCAGTCTTGTGATGGACTGGGCAGTTTATCAGTGCCAGGTGTTGTTTGCTGCCGGAACACAAGTTGGATGTGTGGCATGTTAAGGGCACTGATAATGTTCTGGCTGATTGGTTGTCACGGGAGGGTATGTCTTAACCCAGTGAGACCCAGCGTCGCACGTGATGCGTCGGCAGTGTTTGATCACCAACTCCCAGCGACGCATCACGTGCGTCCGACATATTAAAATAAGTTACGTGGCTCGTAAGGTAGGAAATGGCGGGAGAATAGGAGGGGAAGGTACCGTAGTGTGTGTGGGAGCCGGGCCGGTAGGTGTGAGCGGGCCAAGACAGCCGCGCGGCTGGTGGTGGTGGGCTTAGTGGGGATACTTTACACCCTTAGTTCACCGCCACTTTGAACCTTCATTATTCCGGTTGTATGGGAGCTAGAGGCTTGAGATTTATGTGAGACACTCCTTAGGATGTATGCCGTACAATGCCATACTCAGTTTTTACCCTAGTGCTCCCGGGCGGGTGGTCATGCGGGGGGGAGACAAACTTTCGACCCCCCCCCCGCCCCCCAAATGACCAAGGTGAGTTTTTTGTTTTCATTTCTCACCATTCTCTTCCATTTTGGCTCAACAAATTGTTTTGAGCCCCCCCCCCCAAAAAAAAAAATATCCGGTGATTTTTTTATTTTTATTTTTTTCATTTCTCATCCTTGTCTTCCATTTTAGCAAACAAAAATAAGAAGCGAAAATGGCTTGGGACTGGGGTGAACAAAATATTATAACTAGCCGGGGCTCAACGGGTTAAGGAGCACCCTCGCCGTTCAGTCAGTGTTTGTTTGAGAGTGGAGAAAAATTAGGCTTGCCCCTGTAGTGCAAAGCCGCCAAAAACACTATTAAAAAAATACAAAAACCTCACATAAAAACTCTTTCTTTTGATAGTATATAAGTGCAGTATGTTACAGCAAGAATCTAAGACATTCTGAGTTTTTGTCTTAGTAGGCTAGGCTTGTTGAAGCTAAGTGCAGTATGTTACAGCAAGAATCTAAGACATTCTGAGTTTTTGTCTTAGTAGGCTAGGCTTGTTGAAGCATGCTTGTTGAGCGTAATATTATTAAGTGATACTATTCTTTTGGGGAAGTGTTGTGTAGATTTTTTTTATATAATGAAATGTTTTATGTTGTGATTGTGCCTTGTTTTCACAACTTCGGGGAGTAGCTGGGTGAGCATTATGAGCATTCTGTCTGGTCAGATGTGGCGTTTACCTGAGGTTAAAACGTCCCACATCTTGGGCGGGGTGTTACGCTGGCCAGCTTACCAGAATGTGCTCGTGCTCGCTAGCGCTCGCCAGGGCAGTGAAATGGGCTATAATAATCGTAGAACGATGTTCTTTCTTTCTTAGTATTCATGTTGTCACAGACAGATCAGTGGTGGTCTTTTTCTTGTCTGTGACACTTAGAAGTATTTTATGTCTGTGATAGAGTATAAGATGTGTAGTGTGAAGTTAAGGAGAGAGAGAGAACGAAGGAGGCAGCGAGGTGGTAATATGTGCGTGTGTATGTACATGTGCCTCCCTCGCTCGGGCGGAGGTTCCCACGCTCTTGATTGGCCGGCGGGCCTGGCTATGTCATAGGATGCTTGCTCTTCATGACGTAGTGGTCTGTGATTGGGTGCCGCTGTCCTAGTTTTGGTACTGGGGGACTCCTGCCCGCATGTCTCCTTTAGAGCTTGGCATGGTGTGCTTGGTCCTAGACGTCCCTTGCAATCTGTCACCAATCTAACCCCCTGTACTACTGTTTCTCTCTCTGAACTTCTTCTTTTCCAATACTTCTCATCTTTATTCAATTACTTATCCCTTCTGGTTCTGCATACGACTTCCATAGTCGGCCAGTCGTATTACCAGCACCAGCTCTCACATATATGTTTTGCACTAGCTTTAGGGATTATTAGTCATAGTCACATGGAGTCATATTATCATTGGGTGCTTCTAATTATTGAGTTGTTCTTTGTTACTATTTAATGCTAGACAGTGGAGGGTATCTTTAGTCATTGTCTGAGTTATGTACATGGCAAGTCAGAGCCTGTACGACTTCGACGGAGCTAGGTGCCTGTAACCCTTGTGCATATTTTTCCTTTGCGAGTGTAGCAGTATACAAGCGAAGGGCTTTTGCCTACACTTACTTGTATGCTGGCTACCTCATTTTGTTGACCTTTGTGGAGCGCCAGGGTAAGACCAGATACTTGAGATCTGGACTTACCAAGAGAGCCTCCTAGTCACTTAACGTAACATAAGGGAAATCTGTTCAAGGGGAGACAGTAGGCTACGAGCATGCTTGCGCTCTGCCTAGCCTCCTGGTACCTTTTATGCCGCTGCTAGACTTTATTAGTAATAAAGACAGCATTGTGTTTATTAGCTTTAACTGTGTATGCTTTAGGAATTATTCACGTATTATTTTAGCCTAGGTTGATGTTTGGTGCACAACCCAGTATGGCTGGTACTTTGGCTAAGGAAGTACTGTTTTGAGTGGCTATTATTAGTGCTGTCACAGAGTTGTTGCACTCCCTTGTTATATATATGAATCCTACTTATTGGTGTATTTAAGATACACGCTTTGGTGTCCTGCCCCTGCATTATTTCTGTTCTATATTAACAAGCATCTTAGAGCATCAGACATTTTCAGAAGATTCCATATCTGTTTGCTGTAGGACTAGACTTTCAGTGTTTTCATAGAGCATTGAAGAGTTTAGTGTTGAGTACAGACTCACACTAAAGTTAACTTAAGCATATACTCCTTTATTAAATCTTGTTATAGTTTATTCAAGCATTGTTATTACTTAAGAGCATTTTATTAACGTAAAGTACTCCTGTTGTGAGTAGGCTTTGCCGTCACCGGAAAGCCTTTGTAGAAGTGCACTAAAACCCAGTTAATTGATACACCGTTATCCAGTAGATTAACTCTGGAGGGTTTAAGTGTTTTGTTCACCGACGTAATAGATCGAGGGTTTGGAATTAGCGTACCGTTGTTGCAGATATAGCCTATCATCTAGTCCATTATTAAGTGCCCTTGTTTATTTCGTAGTGCCGGTCATAACAATATGTTAAATATGGTTTTGTTCACACTACTGGTAATTGTACATAATTCTTTAATCTCAACATCTAGTCTTTCAATATGAAACCCAAGAACTTTAAAATTAGCAAAAATTCATCAATCGAACTATTACCTATACAGACTCTTTAGAGTTTTTATCCGTGTTCATTAAGTTCCAGTATACCTCTGGGTTTTCACTTTTCAGACATTATATTTTCTTGTAAACTTCCATATTATAAGATGTTTTCGTATTTGGAATTATTATTTCCTGCTCCCTACTCGACCTATTAACGCTTCGTTTCCTGCATTTACATTGCTTCTCACCAAGTGTTATATTATGTTTACCATTAGACTGTTTGCATTCATTCGCAAACTATTGCATATCTCTGAATATGTTAGTTACCTTAGTTGATTATATTTTTTATTTCGTTGTACATATTTAACTCCTTTGCTGGTTGAAGCATGAGAATGAGAGCTTTGGTATGAGGGAAAGTAGAGGAATGTGTGGGGTAGTAATTATGAGAGTAGGTGGATACGTGTGAGTAGCATAAATGCTGGGAGAAGGAATGTGTGGGGTAATATGTGAGAGTATGTGGATACGTGTGAGTAGCATAAATGGTGGGAGAAGGTCATGTTACTGTGTACACACCAGTACAGGCCTTGATACTAATGCTGCCCTGAGAGAGAGAGAGAGAGAGAGAATATATAATATATAAATATATATATATATATATACATTATCGATGCCAATGCTAATGCCGAAGTAATAGTTATCGATAATATACAATACGTAAATAATAATACTAAAACACTGTCATTACCCTACATAACCTCAAAAAATTATTGAGAATATACTCTGTGATAAATAAATCATTGGTGAAACTTTGAACTATTGGCGAATATGCGAGCGTCGTTGCCAGAAATTCTAGTTGGTGTTGAGATAATTAAATTCAAGAAATTGGAAATTATGATTTAACCAGTTGGAGCAAATTATTAATATTTTATTTATATATACTGTATATGTGTAAACACTCAACGATGCAGACATACACAGACTCACTTTAAGACATACACAGGCACACTCATATGTACGCACGCATGCACATAAAACAAATATTTAAGCAAATAATAACGCAATCATACACTCACACACATGTGCACAAACAAATACATCCGAGATTATCAAATAAAGCTATAAGGTCCTGGTTGCCGAATTATTCCACACCAGATGGCACCATTATATGTACAGACGTTTCGTGTTACTTGGTGATTCCGCCAATACAGTATCTTGGAATATGGTCTGACATGAGTTCTGTGATGTGATAAGAGAAATATATTCTTGGGGTGGTGGTGTAGCCAGGGTACTGTAGCACTTCCGAATCGTTGAAATCTCCTCAGACAAAACTCTGACCTAATGCATTGTGTTCAATTACTGTCTATACATTATCTTGTCCTAGCTGCGATGCAAGGTATGTCGGGTGTAGTTCCCGAACAATTAAAATGAGAATAATTGCCTTTTTCGGTTATCAGGAACCATTCTTACGAACAAGATCAACCTTTCTCAGACAATGTTTTGTAGTATGATAGGTTGTTTTACCAATTTTTTTTTTTTTTTTTTTTTTTTTAGGAAAACAAATATTAAATAAATTAATCTAAATATAATTCCATGCCTTAATTACTCACGTACAATATAGGTGTTTCTCAATTATCTGTTTGATCCTTTCATTGTAAATTTTGCTTAAATACACTTGTGGTAATATTGTTTCACAAGAAAAATGTGTCAACAAACATCTCCGTCCGTTTTTGTCACGTTTTTTTTTAGATTTTTCAGATTAGAGTTATTTCTAATTAATTACATCAGTGAGCATTCCTTGTACTATCTTCAGTAGTACTCACGGTGAGCTATGGTATGTCAGACTTGTTATATCATATACAGCAATATGTTTTTACTTAACAAATGCTAGGGTAGATTGTACGTTTCCTTTATGAATTAGCTCTTTTAGTCATATTTTTTGTTCTCAATTGTATGTATAAATAAAGTTAGATTTACTTTTAATACAATTTTATGAACTGGTAATAGGATCCTCTGTTAATCAGTAACCTGCAGTATATACATTTTCTATTTGTATAGGATCATGCGCTAAACCTGAAGATGGATGTTTCGTCTGAAATGACGTGAAAAGGAACGAATGAAAATAAACCAGTTAATATAGCGTTATTTGTTTGTCTTATTACCTTGTTTCCACACACACACACACACACACACACACGTACACGTATATAGATAGATAGATAGATAGATAGATAGATAGATAGATAGATAGATAGATAGATAGATAGATAGATAGATAGATAGATAGATAGATAGATAGATAGATATATAGATATATATATATATATATATATATATAGATAGATATATATATATATATATATATATATATATATATATATATAAGGGCAAGCAACACCAAGGTAAACACGAACATCTTTATTCTGGTACCGGTAACGTTTCGACATTAACATATGTCATCATCAGACCTAAAGCAATAAGAAATAAATGTATCAATACATTATGTTGACATTGAAAGCAAATATATTTTTTTAATAATGATTTAGAAAAACATAAAAAGTTAGAAATCGCGAAAAAAGAGATAGAAACAAACACAAGCAACAGAAACAGCTAAACCATATGTGAACTACGTGTAGATATTGTAGGCTAAACTGTACACAATACCTTAGAAACATAATAGGTTGGAGGAGAATTCGTGGGTGCCCAAGGTGGGCTTAAGATGGTGAGTGAGGAGGGACTCTGCTATTAACCGGGTAGTGTCACCATTGACACCTATTGATATCTATTGCCACTACTATATATATATATATATATATATATATATATATATATATATATATATATATATATATATATATATATATATAGACAGATAGATACAATCATATCTGTGTAGCCCCATGTAATAACCAAAGTATCAATCTACATATCTTTGTAGGTACAGTATTATGATCCATCACCTTGTCTCCACCGTCAGACTTTTCCTGCCCCTGACATTGTAATTAACTTCCGACCCCCTAGTTACCGGCGACAGGTATGTGGGCGGGAGGGTGGGGGCGTGCGGGGGGGAGGGGGAGGGGTGGGTGGGGTGGGGTTGGAGGAGGGAGGTGTGGAGAGTGGAAGAGGAGGGGTGGGTGGGGTGGAGGATGTGTTTGCTAATAGACGGGAGGGAGGGTAGTGGTGTGGATAGAGGAGGAGGGAGGTGTGGTGGAACAGAGTGGTTGGGGAGGGGGGACGTGTTATATGACAGACGGAAGGGACGGTGGGATTGTGTGGGGGTGGAGGAGAGAGGTGTGGATAGTGGAGAAGGAGGGGTGGGTGGGGAGGGATATGTTCTGGATGACAGACGGGAAGGACGGTAGGGGTGTGGGGTGGAGGAGGGAGGTGGGAAGGGGTGTGTGTTGGGTGATAGACGTGAGGGACGGTGGGAGGTGTGGGGGTGGAGAAGGGAGGTGTGGTGGGACTGAGTTGGTGGGGAAAGGGATGTGCTGGGTGATAGATGGTAGGGAGGATAGGTGTGTGGATAGAGGAGGAGGGTTGGCTGTGTGCGTGTGGGGAATTGCATGAATGTGCATGTTTGGAAGGGGGTTTGTGCTGGGTGACGCATGGACGGATGGGTAGGTGTGTGGGAGAGAATAGGTCTTGATACCTAACCGTCTCCTCAGCTCTTCACTAAGTATCCCATCTTGCAGTTTGCCACCATACATATCATTACGTTACAATCTGTTGATATCATCCGCTTTGATAGGGTACGTTTTTTTATGCATATGTCATTGTGCTTCTAACATATAAAGTGTACACCTTTCCCTTCAAGGCTAGAGGGAGTCTTCTCATGGTAAGTTGTGGCAACAGTTCTCAGAACTTTCCCCAGCCGCATCTTATTCTGGCTATATAATAGTGGCGGCCTCGGGCCCACCACCGGCAGAGATGATATCTCCCATGTAGCAAAACTTGTCCAGTATTTTCAGTGCCTTATAGTTAACGTAAACACTCTCGAGCCGGTCACTAAATACAAGCTCACCTGTGCATACTATGCATATAAATGACTCAATTTCAGACTTCTTCCTCGGTAGAGGTCCGTTTATTCTCGTGCAGTGCTTTTTCCTGTGGTGTAACCAGCAGCGGCAGATGCTACATTGTATTGAATTCACGGCTACCCCTTGCAGCCCTGGTGAACTCCAATGCCGACTATAAATTCCTCACTCGGTACGCCTTTCACCTTCACTGCTCTTTGTGAGTCCTTGTACATCTTTATTATCACAAGCACCAGCCTCAACGCAGAGCTTTATCATAGCCCACTGTACACCATCTCTGGGCACCCTATCAAAGGCCTTCTCCAGGTCTACAAACACAAGGTACAGATCCCTATCTTTAAGCAAATATTTGTCATGCAGCTGCCTGACTATGAAGATAGCATCGACTGTACCACAACCTGGCATGAAACCAAGCTGCATATCGTCGAAAAAAAGTTTTTTCCTGATCGTGCCTTCAAAGACTCTCTCACAGAACTTTATAATTTGGTCTAAACGATATACAGCCGTAACCTATATTATTCACAGTTTAATCATGTTATTTAGGTTTCTTCATTTCATAGAATGAAGATATACTGTATTGCTAGGAGATTAAAATTGGACAAAGCTCTATAACAGTTATCTCTGTTAGCGTGTGTACAACCAAACAATAACTGAAACAAATAAATGTCAGTGAAATTTCTAGAAATTGGAATTACAAATCAGAACTAAAAAGGGTACGAAGGATAGGTAATAGAATATACAGGGTGTCCCGAAATAAACGTGCCAATCTTCAGGATTAGGTTATGAAAAGTATTATAAGCACAACATTTTCTATAAGCAAAGTTTATAATTGTATTCAACTTTAAAATAATATCCTGAAGTTTGGGACACCCTGTATAAGAGGCTATATATGGAACTTGTGCACATTAATGAATGCGCAATTATGTATTAACTTCAAGTACCAATAATACGAACTGTTGTTGTTATGCCAATTTTTCTAGAAAAGAAAAGAAAAAAAGGAGATATTAATTGGAAGGAAATACGAATAATAACAGGCCGAATTCCACCATTAATGGAGGAAATAAGTGAACATTTGTTTAAATATTAAATATACGAATCCAACCCCCGATATACAAAAATAAGTTAATAGTAGAGTATCTAAAAACAAATACTAAAAACAAAAAACAAAATACACTAACGACAGTAATAGTAAATCAAATTTAGGTAATAGCTAATACAAAATGGACGTAAAGCGCGAAGGAAGCCTTAAAACATATATAATTTATCAAGTAATCAATATAATAAAACAAAAGCATTCCGGAAATATCGAAAATACTTTAAATAATTATGGAATAAAAGATTAACCCAAAATTCGGACATACAATAAAAACATGAATATCAGTGAACATTTATATAGTCAAGGAAACTAAATACCGAAAAAGGTGTATTGTAATGAATCTACTGTATAATGTCAAATCCAAACACAAATGGCCAGTGAACATTAATCAACATTCCATAAGTAGCTAATGAAAATAAAGGAATTAAAAGAGAAAGAAAATAGGGCAATAAACTATGCCATAGATGAAGATAAAGAAAACAATAACTAGCTGAAATAATGTACAACATCCAGTACCAGAACGAAGTATAAATAAATAAATAAATAAATTATATATATATACTATATATACATATATATATATATATATATATATATATATATATATATATATATATATATATATATATATATATATATACACAGCACTGTATATACTGTATATATATACACTGTATAATTATATACTCTATATATATTTATATATATATATATATATGTATGCATATATATGTATATATAGTATATATATATACGGTATATATTCTCTTTTAACCCTTAAAAAGCGGCTCACCACATAAGTCGTTTTTAATAAAGCTGGACTATGTGGCGGCGCTCGACATAGGTCGAGTGGCAATTTCAGCACTTAATGTTGCTGAGAGAGAGAGACAAGTGGTGGCAGGAGACTAGCGAGCGTATGACTGCTCCAGACCACCGCGGCGAACCTACTGACACGAATCTCAGCTCCCTCCTCCCTCTCTCACTCGCTACATACTGAATTATATGGGGAAAGTACCGAATTACATGCTTTTTGCACTCGCGTTGCACGGTTATTGCAAGAAAACTATCCATCATACAAGGATCGTTATGGTGTCATTCGAAAGCTCTGTTTATGCCCTTTCAGGGATAGATACTTGTTTTACGTTCTGGGTCTTATTTAGGCATGAAAATGATCACGTAAACAGCCCTATTTTGGCTAAAAACACCCCGCTGGGCGGTACATATAAATAAACCGCATAGGCCGCTAAAGAAGGGTTAAACAGACGAGGTTAAAGGCAATAGCAGTTTCAGCATTCAGGATTTTATTGTTACAGCTTTCAATAGTTCTAACAATTTTCCTCTGGGGTTCAGAGATGAGGTACAACAGGTTAGCAAAATTCATGGTGGATCCAACGTTTCACAAGTAAACATCTTGCATCTTCAGGGAATGTAGAGGTAATGATTAGAATAGGGACAAAGCATCATATTTATACAAAATTCGAGGATCAAGAATAGGAAGGTGGGCGGAGCTACTGGGTGTGTGGTGGCTGTTCATTGGTGGAAGGCAGTCTGTTCGCGAGACGGGCACTAAATCTTATCGGTGGTTGGTTGTTGGCTGTGGGTGGCTGTGATTGGTTGGTGTTGTCAGTTGTGTGCTGAGCGCGGAAGCGTAAGGTAGGGGGGGAACGGGGCGAGAGGAAGGGGGGCAACATGCCTGTATCGCTTGCCTGAAGGAAGAATTTGAAGGTCTTGTGTTTGGTTGTTGATGCTGGGGTTGAGTGTTTGGATGTATAGAGCTTCTAAAATAGCTAGTCTTCTGGGGTCTGATTCTTTGTCGAGTATGGTGGTTTGTTTGTCTAGGTCGGCGCGAGTTAGGGCAAGATGGTGGGGGGCTTGATAGTGATCTTTAATAGCGCCAGATTGAAGGTGGAGGGTTAGTCGACGGGAAAGGCGAGTCTGTGTCATACCAACATAGGATAGGGGTCCACAGTCCCCAGAGGTGCAAATATGCTGATATATCACATGATCGTCTTTCGGTTGGTTGGTGGAAATGGGGCGGTTACGGAGGACAAGGTTGGAGGTCTTAGGAGATTTGTAGTAAATAATGAGTTTTATTTTATTGTCAGGGTTGGTGGGGAGGACGTTTTTGTGAATTATTACTTTCATAATGGATTCGTCTGTTGTGTGGTCGGAACACATGTAGTTTCTGTAGAAAAATGTAATGTCATTGGCCGGGTTGGTGCTAGGGGGGTCTTGTTTGTACCATTTTTCTAGGTGGTGGTTGATGGCATTGGTGACGTCAGTGTTGGAATACCCATTGTTGACTAGGACCTGGGTGAGCCTTTCCAGTTCATTGTGTGTGTCATTCCAGGTGGTGCAATGGGTGAGGGCTCTCCTGACATAGGCGGCGATGGTGGACTGATGGTAACGTTTAGGGCATTCACTTTCCCCATTAAGACATTGGCCATTGTTAGTAGGTTTGGTGTACACTGTAGTTTTGAAGCCGTGGTCGTGGAGGGAGACAAGGAGGTCGAGGAAGGGTAGATGTCCATCGGTGGTTTCTTCGTATGTGAAGTTGAGTCCGGAGGCGGCCATGAAGCGCTGCTGGAGGTCCCTGAGTTCGCCCAGGTCCTTCACCCGCACGAAGATATCATCGATGGACCCCTATCCTATGTTGGTATGACACAGACTCGCCTTTCCCGTCGACTAACCCTCCACCTTCAATCTGGCGCTATAAAAGATCACTATCAAGCCCCCCACCATCTTGCCCTAACTCGCGCCGACCTAGACAAACAAACCATCATACTCGACAAAGAATCAGACCCCAGAAGACTAGCTATTTTAGAAGCTCTATACATCCAAACACTCAACCCCAGCATCAACAACCAAACACAAGACCTTCAAATTCTTCCTTCAGGCAAGCGATACAGGCATGTTGCCCCCCTTCCTCTCGCCCCGTCCCCCCCTACCTTACGCTTCCGCGCTCAGCACACAACTGACAACACCAACCAATCACAGCCACCCACAGCCAACAACCAACCACCGATAAGATTTAGTGCCCGTCTCGCAAACAGACTGCCTTCCACCAATGAACAGCCACCACACACCCAGTAGCTCCGCCCACCTTCCTATTCTTGATCCTCGAATTTTGTATAAATATGATGCTTTGTCCCTATTCTAATCATTACCTCTACATTCCCAGAAGATGCAAGATGTTTACTTGTGAAACGTTGGATCCACCATGAATTTTGCTAACCTGTTGTACCTCATCTCTGAACCCCAGAGGAAAATTGTTAGAACTATTGAAAGCTGTAACAATAAAATCCTGAATGCTGAAACTGCTATTGCCTTTAACCTCGTCTGTTTAAAAGAGAATCTATTACCTGGCTATACTAACATATATATATATATATATATATACAGTATATACATAAACCGGATATCTCTGAAATAGCCATTATGAATGAGCGTATGAAAAGAAATACCAACAGCAATGATTAAGTTGCACCTGTATATATGTGCAAAAATCCCTTGATGTTCACAGAATATCACAACACCAAAAAAAAAATATATATATATATACATATATATATATAAAAAAAAAAAACTATCTGGAACTAGCAAATAGGAGTACGTTATATAAAGTGCAGTCGAGAGCCACATTGATTACTGAAGCTTGAAAACAATAGGAGTACGTTATATAAAGTGCAGAAGAGAGCCACATTGATTACTGAAGCTTGATAACAATAGTAGTACGTTATATAAAGTGCAGAAGAGAGCCACATTGATTACTGAAGCTTGATAACAATAGTGAATTGATAGCACCTAGTACTATGGTTTTAGAAGATGAACACTAGAAATGAAATCGATAGGCCAATAAAAAATTCCCGGAAATTAGGATTCCATAAGTAAATGAAGAGAAGAGCCAGTAGATTACAACATACATTAAGAACAAATGGTACAAATCTACGTACATTACAAAAATAGCGAATTGGGATGAGAGAGAGAGAGAGAGAGAGAGAGAGAGAGAAAGAGAGAGAGAGAGAGAGAGAGAGAGAGAGAGAGAGAGAGAGAGAGAGAGAGAACGCCAATAAATAACACCAGGCACCAACAGAGATTCCTTGGTTTTTATGCGTAGCCTTGCAAGCCTCTCAATTTACAGCAATCATTTGCCAAACTCCAATTTCATGATTACCTTTCGGGTTTTAATTAAAGGGGGTCACCGGCTTATTTGTTATCTTTCTCTCCTTTTCTCTCTTTCCTTGGCTTGTGTCCATTCGGCCCCATTCAGCCAACTGTTTTAAGACGTTTATCCCTATCCAGATGTCGATTTCTTCCTGGCGAGCGAAAGCGAGCCAGCATTGTATGGAGAAATCCGGCTTCGCCGGAGACATTTGTCTATCGAATAATGTACAAATTTAGCTTGCTGTCAAAACAAAAATATATATATGCTGCCTCGCTACCACTCGCCAGGAAAATATTGACACCTGGATGTGGGTAAACGTCTTAAAACAGTAGGCTGAATGGGGCCGAATGGATACAAGCCAAAGAGAGAGGGAGAGAAAGAGAAAACAAAGCGAGGTGGGCCCCCTTAATTAAGTCACATATTGAAAAGGACGGCGCCGTGATCCGACTCAAAAGAAAATAATAAAATCGTGTACCTCAATATTCCTTTTTATAATGTTCTGTGTGTGTGTGTGTGTGTGTGTGTGTGTGTGTGTAGTTAATAAGAGGCAAGGTTATCAATTATTACCCGTATGATCAAGAACGATATAGCTTATGACAGACAAAATTCGATATCAGGTTTTGTTTTATCGTGACAGGCAAGTGAATAAATTTTGTAAATTTAACTCCATAGGAAAAAGTATGTGTTAACCCCTTCTGTACCGGCAACGTTCTTCTAACTTAAATTCTTCCTATATTTAGAAGATTTTGTGCAGTTTAAGAAATATCTGTGATAGTAAAAAGGGTTAAGTGAGATAGTTCGAAGCCTGTTAAATGCTGAATATAATCGTCAATAGTATCCAGAATAAAATTTAAAAAATATCGCCGGTACAGAAGGAGTTAGTAACAAACATTAGAAGAAAAAAAAAAAAAAAAAACATTACCTGGATGATCTTCACAAGCCACAATGTCTTGTTATATTAGTTAATACAATTAATTAGCCACTCGACTAGATGAAGTATATCCTGAGCTAACTATTACTATAGAGACTATAATTTAGTATTGGTGATATGGATTAGTAAATGGCCAGAGGGTAGGTAATGTAATATATCCCGTGTGAATCATTTAGTATAAATAAGTAACACCCCTTTCTTAACATTAACATCAATTACAAACCCCAATGTACTTGAATAAACTAATCAAAGCATTATGGTCCTCCCGGGATTCGAACTCGGGACACCACACCCAGAACATAAGCATCTAGAGTTCTAGACCATTACACCACCAACACAGTTAAAGGTTGAGTATACGATTACGATTAATATCCATTTTCGAATTCTGGATATTAATCAAATCATGTAGTCAGACCCATATACAAGAAGTAGGCATTGCCCTGAAAACGATAATAAAATAATTTGGCATCCATGAATAAATACGCTAGATAGTGAAACAAAGCTGCTGATAGCTTAATCTGATAATTCCTAATTCGTCTATACATTAGGCTACCATAGCGCAGTTGGAATGTATGTACATGTTCAGGTTAATATGCAGGATTCGAAACTGCATACTAAATCGTAGGCTTGTGCATATTTCTTAACTGTCTTGATAGCGTAATGCATAAATGCGCGGAATCTCGGTGTGAGTAATCCTAGGTTTGAGTCCTTGGAGTGCCACATGTATTTCTTGATTTCATTAATTGAATTTAGAAGTAAAGTTGGTTGGTGAAAAAATATAATATTATATGTGCTAATCTCGTTATATGTGTTCACGGAAGGAGAATGCAGCTTGAGATGGAAACGTGGCTGAGTGGAATTCATTTTGAGAGTACTTAATCATTTCTCCAAAGCTCGGAGCGGCCATAATGTTAGGAGGACACACTAAAGATGAGAAGTGAGGCTGTAATGAAGTGGAGGCTTGGTTGGCGGGTGTGTGGGGATTCCGGCACAGGATGTTAATTAAGGGCCAATATCTGATTGATAGTCAAAATTATGACTAATTAAATATTAATCCCCATCTGTACCGGCGACGTCTTTTTATTTGTATTCTAGCTATAATTAGAGGATTGTGTGCAGTTCAAGAAGGATCTGTGGTAGTAAAAAGGGTTAAGGGAGATAGTTCGAAGCCTATTAATTGCTGGAGGACCTTCTGAAACTGAATTCAATCATCTAATAGTAGCAAGATTAACGTTAAGAAGACATCGCCGGTACAGAAGGGGTTAAAAAGGTTATGCAACCAGATTACTGATTATCTATGTAGAAGTGATGAAAAATATGTGTATGTTCTATCATACTGCATACATCAGTCGTGACAAATTCTTATATGTTAATGGCCACAAGGAAATGTTTATTATTTTAAGCTACAGATTATCTCAATCAATCCTTTTAGCTACCATATATCCTTCCTAAGCTTCATAAAATCGTCTAATATAAATTGTATAAGACGTCACTGGTACAGAAAGGGTTAAATATGTTTACGCAATTCGTAGCTCAGCCATAGCAATTTGTAGCCCAAATATAGCTATTTCTCGTATAGTGTTACCAATTCTTAGCCCAATTTCACCACTCCCTAGCCCAGTTTTCAGCATTTCCTAGCCCAACCTTGACTCGCTTTTTATAGACCCCCTTCTCCCATATGTTTAGCATATTAGTTTTGATAATTTAATACGTTCGCCCCATTAGTTTGGCGATTTTAACACCTTTTGCCCCATTTCGTTGTCAAATTTAAGACTTTTCGTGCCATTTAGGTGTCGATTTTTTCCTGGCGAGTGGTAGCGAGCCTGTTACTTCAAGAGAAATCGGCCTTTGGCTGGGACATTTTTCTACCGAAAAATGTATAAATCTATCTTGAAGGGGGGTCTATGGGTGTTTTACTAAGCTTGATGGAGGTCTAGGGAGGAAACTAAATACAATACTGAAGACTTAAAAACAAAATAAGATATAAAGAAGCCCATCCCCCCTTAATACGAAACAATATTTATATATTTATATATTTATACATACCGGTATATATATATATATATATACCGTATATATATATATATATATATATATATACAGTGTATATTATTATTTTTTCTATGTAAGTGAGGGAGGCAAAAGGTAGAACTGCCTGCATCGAGTGCCTGCCCCAGAGTCGAAAGAGTGACAGGGCCAAAATCAAGGGACGTGCGAGCCAAAATGCCTGGACACACGGAGTTTGAAGCAATTTAAGACATAGGAAGAGGGAAATACTGATTCTGGGAGAGAGTTCCAGAGCTCAGCTGTTGAATAGAAGAAAGTCTGATAGTAACGCTTCACTCTTGGGTTGGAGAGTTGCACAGAATAGGGGTGGGATTGTGTTGCAATACGGGTACCACGTACCCTACGTAGAGGAGGTGATATACACTGGGAGAGCTCTGACGGACACTGATTATTATAGTAGTGATAGAATAGCGAGAGAGATGCAACATTGCAGCGGAGAAAGAGAGATTGCAAAGAGTTCATGAGTGGACGGGAGTTAATGATACGAAAGGCCTTCCTTTCTACTTTGTCTAGGAGTGCGGTGTGAGAGGATCCTCCTCACACATGTGAATAATACTCAATACAAGGATGCACTGTGCCCCTGTACAGAGCAAGAAGCAGTGCAGGGGTAAAGAACCCCAGGAGGCGGTTGAACACACCCAGCTTCTGGGAGGCTGCCTTAGCAAAACTGGTATTATGGTCCTTCCAACTGAGACCAGAAGAAAAAGAGACACCAAGAATATTGAAAGAAGATGAAAGATTGATTTTTGTATTGTTGAAGAATAAGGGATAGTCCGCTGGGAGGTCCGGATGGGTAGATAGATGGAAAAATTGGGTTTTGGAAGCATTAAAGGTAACAAAGTTTTCCCTGCCCCAATTGAAAATAGTAGTTAGATCAGAAGATAAGTGTTCTATGGCTTCATTAAGTTTGTCTTTGAGGGATTGCTGGCTGGGGCTTTCTGGAAAACTAATTGAATAGTGTAAGGTAGAGTCGTCTGTGTATGAATGGATGGGACTGGAGGTACAGTTGCGAAGATCATTTATGAAAATTAGAAAGATAATAGGAGATAGGACAGAGCCCTGAGGAACACCGGAGTTCATAGAATGAGAAAGTGAGCGATGGCCGTCCACAACCGCAGCTATGGAACGGTCGGAAAGGAAATTAGAGACAAAGGCACAGATGGAGGGATAAAAACCGAAGGAGGGTAGTTTAGAAACTAAAGATTTGTGCCAGACTCTATCGAAGTCCTTCGATATGTCTAGTGCAATAGAAAAGGTCTCACCGAAGTCCCGAAAGGAGGATGACCAAGAGTTAGTAAGATATGAAAGAAGATCACCAGTAGAGCGACCCTTAAGGAAGCCATACTGGCGATCTGAGAGCAAATTATGAGAAGAGAAATGCTTAAGAAATTTGGAAGTAAGAATAGTTTTAAAAACTTTAGAGATACAAGAGATGAGAGCAATTGGACGATAGTTGGAGGGTTGAGAGCGGTCACCCTTTTTTGGGACAGGTTGAATGAGATCAAACTTCTAGCATGAAGGGAAGACGTTAGAGGAGAGACAAAGACGAAAAAAGAGTTTACCTAGGCAGGGAGTCAGCACGGAAGCACAGTTATTTAGTTCAACAGGAGGAACACCGTCCAGACCATACGCCTTCTTAGTATTAACACTCAACGAGCGGCTAGGTTATTAACTTCTACTACCTGCCAAGCGGGCAGATTTACCCTAAACGAGCTTCATTCCACGCTCTTGTTCATGCATAAAGAAGAGCCAGAGCGTAATACAATTATGTATCCGTGAAAGGGCGTTAATTGAGATTTCCAATGACACCTGAACCATCCTTCTACGACCACGGGTTGTCTTGCAACGATCGTGCAACACGAAGGAAAAATCCCTAAAATAGAGTAATTTCCTTACATATTTCCCTGTCTAGGGAGGCAGTGGATGTGGATGTGTGTGGAGGTGGGGCCAGTCGCGGTACGGGAGCCGAGACAAACGGTCAGAGCCAACCTTCGCTCCTCCCACCGCTCGGACTCTCTCTCAGAGCCAATTATGTGCTCAACATCGAATACGACTTAAGTCGGGCCCCGCTCTTTAGGTCTGGGTTCTCTTGACCGACTTAAGTCGGGCACCGCCAAAGAGGGATTAAGCCCAGAGAGGGTAGAAAGTACATCTTTAGAAGATATTTGGAGAGAGGGGGGTGGAGAAGGAGGACTAGACCTTTGTAGACAGAAAAATAAATTATTAAATTAATTAATAGCAACAAAAACCGGTCACTATCCCCTCAAGCCTTCCTGTATCGACGACGTCATTTTACTTATATTCTTGCTATATTTAGACTTTTGTGCAGCTTAAGAAGGATCTGTGGTAGTAAAAATGGTTGAGTGAGAAAGTTCGAAGCCTGTTAATGGCTGGAGGCTCTTTTTAAGCTGAATAAAATCGTCTAATAGTAGCCAGAATAAAGGTAGAAATACGTCGCCGGTACAGAAGGGGTTGACAGGTTGTGCTTGATGTAGGTCTAGGGAGGAAACTCAAAATTATATATAATATACAGTATACATAAATGAGCAAATAAATCCGCCCATCCCCCCTTCAGAAATGTGGATTCTCAGAAGGATAATAATACACGTATCAGCCCATTATTTTCACATGTTCTTACCAC
>CM064524.1:7594144-7664108 GCA_032716605.1 Paralithodes platypus
CAAGGTTATGGTCTTCGAAAGGGGTGACGTCAGAGAGTGTGAGGTGAAGCTGAACGGTCAGGATATGGAGATCGTCAATTCTTAAGTATCTGGGCAGTGTGTTGAGTAAAGATGGGACTATGGATGAAGAAGTGCGGGAGAGGGTACAACAGGGGAAGAGGGTTGTAGGAACGCTAAAAGCAGTAACAAGAAATAGGGTGGTCAGTATGGAAGTGAAGAAGTCCTTGCATGACAGTGTGGTAATCCTGACACTGACTTACGGAAGCGAAGCATGGACGTTGGTTGAGAGACTCAGACCAAGATTGAGAGCCGTGGAAATGAATTACTTAAGGAGTGCTTGTGGAGTTACATGGAGGGATAGACAGACTAATGAGGAAGTAAGAAGGAGGTGTGGTGTGGAGGTAGATGTGCTGGAAAGTGTGAAAAGGAACAACTTGAGATGGTTCGGCCATATGGAACGTATGGAAAGCGAGAGAATGACTAAGAGGGTGTACGAGAGCGAGGTGGAGAGACAGAGAGGGAGAGGTAGACCGAATGAGAGGTGGAAGGATGGAATGAAGAAGTACATGAACGAAGGCGGTGCTGGTTGGGGGAGGGGCGTCGACTGACTGGGGACAGAGGTGCATGGGGTCGGTTCGTTCGTGGCCACCCCCTCCGGGATCACGGCATCAGGCAATAGATAGATAGATATATTTCCGTTAAAAAGATAATGTATAGAGATATGATATTACGTTTGATAAAAACTGTTACTATTTCTTTAACAAACAGGTTCATATTTATTGAGAGTTATGGAGACGAGACACTGAATTTAAACAAGATGTATCCTGGTGGATCGCACATGTGCTTTCATTAATTTCATTGGAGGTGTTTGGTGTTGTGGTGAAGTTAATAAAAAATAGAATACATGCAAACAGAGGCATAACTTACATACACACACTCACGCACACTCATACAGTATAAAAACACTGTCACACGTATGCACATACACACACTGTCAAAACTCGACAGTATTAAGCATCTAATTATTACAGTTTAGTTACCCTTTAACCTCTAAATGTCCGGTGCGCAACATAAGTCGAGTATAATAAATCTGGACTATCTGGCGGCGCGCAACATAGGTTCGTGTGGCAATTTCAGCACGTAATGTTGCTGAGAGAGAGAGACAAGTGGTGGCAGGAGAGTAGCGAGCGTATGACTGCTCCAGACCACCGCGGCGAACCTACTGACACGAATCCCACCTCCTCCCTCCCTCTCTCACTCGCTACATACTGAATTGTATGGGGAAAAGTACCGAATTACATGCTTTTTGCACTCGTGTTGCGCGGTTGTTGCAAGAAAACTAGCCATCATAAAAGGATCGTTGTGGTGTCATTGGAAAACTGTTTATGCCCTTTCAGGGATAGATACTTGTTTTACGCTCTGGGTCTTATTTAGGCATGAAAATGAGCACGTAAACAGCCCTATTTTGGCTAAAAACACCCCGCTGGGCGGTACATATAAATAAACCGCCTAGCCCGCCAATAAGGTGTTAATTAATTAAGTTTTCTGTTACATCAGGTTACTCCATTTTCTATTGTATAACCATCCAGTTATATTATATATATATATACATATCACATGTATAATAGAATGTTGTGTATGAATAATTATATTTTACGATAACGGGATATTTGCTTATATTTAGAATGCAGTACTGTGGTTACACATCACAATATATAATAATTGCTCGTATCAGGTTAAATTCATATGCTTAATGTTTAAACCCTAGTCTAGCGGGGGGTCTGTGGCCGTTTTGGGCCTTTTCAGGCCATTCTGACTGCTATATCAACCATCAGCATGAAAGGAACTGTATTGTGCCGAAAACTAGGCGGAAATCACTACACAATGACACCACATACAGCTACGTAGCACTTATGGAGCACTGACAGTGTTACCTCAAAGATGGAAGTTTAGCGGATTTTGCTACATTGTTCACTTTTAGCGAACTATTGGTCACACTGTCATCCTCCCGTGCGGTGGGGGAACTGGAGTTAGTGTGGGCCGGGAGGCCACAGATGTCGGACGTATAGTTCATTACTGTTCCACCCATTTTCACTCGATTTTCACCCGTTTTTTGCCAGTTTCTTTAACTCGACTTATGTTGCGCGCCGCTCTTAAGGGGTTAAACAATAAACGCTAATTTGGTTAGTAATAATACATCTAAGCAACGTATATCAATACCAAATTATGACTAAGAAATATATAATTAATAACTTAGGTAAGTTCCCAGATGTTAATAACCCAGCACTCACTCTATCACAAGTAACCATATGGGAATCATCCAAGGTGGAGTTTCTAGCAAAAGTTTGAGCGAAGAGTTTAGCTTTGTCAGAGGAAGAAGTGATGGTTGTGCCATCAGAGTAGGAAAGGGGAGGGAATGACGAAGAAGAGAAATTGTCGGAGAGGTTTTTGGCTAGATGCCAGAAAGCTTGGGAAGAGCTAGAGTTGGATAGTTCAGTGCATTTATTATTGATGAAAGAGTGTTTTGGCAAGTCGAAGAACAGATTTGGCTTGATTCCGGGCAGAAACATAGGAAGAATGAGAGTCTTGAGTTTTAAGGCGTCGGTACCGTTTGAATGCTTCCTCCTTATTTCGGACAGCAGTAGAACATGCGTGAGTAAAACCAAGATTTTTTAGCATTAGTCTGAGAGAAAGAGAATGGAATGTATGCTTCCATGCCCGATAGGATTACCTCGGTAATGCGTTCAGCACTCTCCGAGGGTCCCCGGCCACGGAAGCAGAAATCATTCGATGGGAAATCAAAGAAGTACTGCCGGAGAGCCTCCCAGTCGGCAGCGCCAAAGTGCCAAAAGCGCCGCCGGCTAGGAGGATCAGGTGGCCGTACTGGAGAGATAGGACAGGTGACAGAGATAAGTTTATGGTCGGAGGAGCCCAAAGGAGAGAAAAGATCGACAGTATAAGAAGAAGGGTTAGAAGTAGAAACAAGTCAAGAATGTTGGGCCGATCTCCGATGCGATCCGGGATACGGGTGGGTTGCTGAACTAACTGCTCTAGGTCATTTAGGATAGAAAAGACGTAGGCTTGTTCACCAGATGGGTCAGTAGTGTGAGAGGAGAGCCATTGGCGGTGGTGAACGTTGAAATCTCCTAAGATGGAGATGGAGAGTCTGGTAGTGCGTTGTTGTTATGGTGCGGTGTGCTGCGTTGGGTCCTTTTATATCAGGAAGGAGGTGGTGTCTTCCCCCCCCCCCACAATGCTGCCAGTTCAGCGGGACATGTTACCAGCACCCGGTTCGACCGCATTCGTACGAACTCGCTTGAACTCGCAGCTTTTTCGCAATACTCGTCGTGAGTCATAACTACTTGCCCAACGGATGAGGCACTCGTGGCAATTTGCAGATGGTAAATCAGCAAAGATCAGGGCAAATCGCATCATGCACTCGCTGTATCTCTCACACCGCACTCCTAGACAAAGTTTAAAGGAATGCCTTTCATATCATTAACTCCCGTCCACTCACCAACTCTGCAATCTCTCTCTCCGCTGCAGTGTTGTATCTCTCTCGCTATTCTATCGCTACTATAATAAATAATCAGTGTTCCTCAGAGCTCTCCCAGTGTATAGCACCTCCTCTACGTAGGGCACATAGTACCCATCTTGCAACACAATCCCACCCCTACTCTGTGCAACTCTGCAACCCAAGAGTGAAACTTTATTCTCAGATTTTCTTCTATTCAACAGCTAATCTCTGGAACTCTCTCCCAGAATCAGTCTTTCCCTCTTCCTATGACTTAAATTGCTTCAAACTCCGTGTGTCCAGGCATTTTAGTTCGAACGTCCCTTGATTTTGGTCCTGTCACGCTTTCAACTCTGGGGGAAGCACTCGATACAGGCAGTTCTGCCTTTTGCCTCCCTCACTCATATGGAAAAAAAGAAAAGAAACACACACACACACTCACATCTTAAAGTTTCTAACAAGAGCAGGGTCACGCAGGCACATACAGTACATGCACACAGGCCATGAAAAGCGACCCCTTGTACAAAGAACCAAAGAACATTATACACACGCACACACACCACATACACACACTCACGCACACACATCACATACACCCACACATGCTCATATACACACGGATAGGCGGACGCAATGATACTTACTATAGGCACATGACCACACGACCGCGCTCTCATCCACATATACACAATACATACACATACATACATACATACATTCTCTCTCTCTCTCTCTCTCTCTCTCTCTCTCTCTCTCTCTCTCTCTCTCTCTCTCTCTCTCTCTCTCTCTCTCTCTCTCTCTCTCTCTCTCTCTCTCTCTCTCTCTCTCTCTCTCTCTCTCTCTCTCTCCACCAAGATGCTACAAACCCCCGTATAAACAAGAGGATAGTAGGTCAAAGTTTAGCGTCCAGTGATGAACATATAGTCTTTGTGGTAGACCTCATGGAAAATGGTTCGTGTATACAGTATATGGTAGGATCTACTCGCGCACTATACTCTGTTTCATATCATCTGATGGTAAATTGAATCCCTTAGCAACTTATTTTTCGACAACTAACGGCAAAATAAGACAGTACTATGTCTCTGCTTCTTATTAGTGCCAAGTGTTTATAATTAACAACATATTTCACCACAAAACCTCCATAAAAGCGTAGTAAACAAGCTGAGGACATACACATTTACCGTCAGCTGGAAAAAAATAGAGTAAAGTAATTTCTCTTCACGTCACTTTGGTAAATTAAATATTTGATTCGCCCAAACTCATTTAGCCAATTGTGTATGTACAGTATGTATGCATACACTCAGCCACATTCCCCATAGCTAGGGTTGGCCGACTCGAGACAGATCCCGAACAGAAACAACATTTAAAGTTCCAGTTCTTAGGGTCCGGGACCACTTTCGCGTTCTCTCCCTCTTTTGTGTCTCGTCTAGTAGGTAAATTTTACAAGGGGAGGAGGATTCCTAGTCTCCCACCTCCGAAGTAGAAACAGTAGTACAAGAAAAGAGACAGACAGAAACGGCTAAGGTTGGGCAGAAAATGCCAAACCTCACTCTGAACAGGACCAGCCCTCACCCAGTCAGCTAATTGTAATCTAATGAAACAAAGTCAACCAATTAAAGATTAATAACAGATCAAATCAAACCGGACCAATCTAACTCAAAAAAAATTATAACTAATCTAATGTAGCCCACCCCAATTAATACCTATTTACCCAAGCCTAATTAAATATAACCTACCAGGTCAAATCAACCCCATCCTGTCCTAACCTAAACAATTCTAAACAAACGTAGCATAAACTAACCTATACTTGTTTCAGGGGGTAATGCTTAGTTTTGGGTCAATTTTGTATTTATTATTATTATTATTTTTTTTTAGTTTCCTCGCGATACCTTCATCAAACTAAAAGAACACCCCCTAGACCCCCCTTCAAGATAAATCTGTACATTTTTCGGTAGAAAAATATCCCGGCCGAACGCCGATCCCTCATATAATTTCAGGCTCGCTATTGTTGCCAAAAATATATCGATACCTAGATGACAAGAAAGGTCTTAAATTGACTATTAACTGGGGAGATAGCTGTTAAAATCACCAAACTAATGGGCCGAACGTCTGTAAATCTCAAAACTAATAGGGCTAAACATTAGGGAGAAGAGGGCCCAGAAAAACCAAACCATCCCTCCTTAAGATTTACTTTTTACCAACTTCATGATGTACGTGAAGCAACTACTGTAGATACTTTAAAATGTAAAACTTGCAAACTAAACAAACCAAAATTGGGACATTTTGATATTCCAACTACTCCCTCTCGGGCATATGCGGATAGCCTTTACACTCTACCGCTGAACACGGTGAGGCCCGTGAGGTCTTGTTCCAGTCTAGGGAGTGAGACATGCAAAGCACCTATTCACAGATCGAACCCAACTCCATCTCTGAAGCTGCTTCGCCTCTGCGCTTCACAGTCTCACTCCCCAGGCTCGGACCCTCACTCTCAGAATGCCACCTATTGAGCAATTAACTCACTAGGCATTGCCCCCCTGTAGCATATTTTTGAATATGGGAATATTCATACAATGCTATTTAGTCAGGGAACAATGAGGGTATTTTGTTTGGCATTTCGGTGTGCTGTGGTAATGCACTGAAACTAGGTACAGCACAAATTCCATCCCAATATTATCTTTCCATTGACATACTGGGATTCGAACCCGGGTCCATTGGATTACCAGTCCAGTGGCAAGACCACTCTGCCACACCTACCCTAAACTATCATCCAATTGCTCTAATTTCTTGCATCTCTAAAGTTTTTGAAACTATTCTTTGCCTCAAAATTTCTTAAGCATTATTTTATCTTCCCATAACATACTCACAGACCGCCTGTATGGCTTCCTTAAGGGCCACTTTACTGGTGATCTTCTTTCTTATCTTACTAACTCTTGGTCATCCTCCATTCGGACTTCGGTGAGACTTTTTCTGTTGCGCTAGACATATCGAAGCCCTTCGATATAGTCTGGCACAAATCCCTTATTACCAAACTACCCTACTACGGTTTCTATCACTCCATCTCTGCCTTTGTCTCTAATTTCCTTTCCGGCCGTTCCATAGCTGCGGTTGTGGACGGCCACCATTAACTTCCTCAACCTATCTACTCTGGTGTTCCTCAGGGTTCTGTCCTATCTCCAATTCTCTTCATATTATTCATTAACGACCTTCTCAACTGCACCTCCAGCCCCATTCACTCATATGCTGACGACTCTATATAACACTATTCAACTTGCCTTCCACAAAATTATTCACAGCAAGAACTCCAAAACTCACAGAAGGAGACCATAAAACACCTATCTTCTGATCTCTCTACTATCTCTAATTGGGGCAGAGAAAACCTTGCTACTTTCAATGTTTCCAAAAAGTAATTTCTCCACCTGTCTACTCGTCGCCCCCTTCCAGAAAACTATGACCTACTCTTCAACAACATACAGATTAACCCTTCATCTTCTCTTAATATTCTTGGTATCTCTTTTTCATCTAATCTCTCTTGGAAAGATCATATTAACACTTGCTAAAACAGCTTCCCAAAAGCTGGGTGTGCTCAACTGCCTCCAGGGGTTCTTTACCCTTGTGCAACTTCTTGCTCTGTACAGGGGCACAGTGCGTCCATGTATTGAGTATTGTTCACACGTGTGGGGAGGTTCCTCTCACACAGCATTTCTAGACAAATTAGAAAAGAAAGCCTTCCGTCTCATTAACTCACGTCCACTCACCAATTCTCTGCAGTCTCTCTCTCTTCGCTGCAATGTTACATCTCTCTCTCACTATTCTACCAGTATTACAATAATCAGTGTTCCTCAGAGCTCTCTCAGTGTACACCACCCTCTCTTCGTAGAGCATGTAGCACCCATCTTGCAACACAATCCCACTCCAACTCTGTGTAAATCTCCAACCCAAAAGTGAAACGTTATTCTCAGTCTCTATTCCATTCAACAGCTGAACTCTGGAACTCTCTCCCAGAGTCAATCTTTCCCTTTTCCTATGATTTATATGTCTTCAAACTCCGTGTGTCCAGGCATTTTGGCTCGAACGTCCCTTAATGTCATTCTTTCAACTCTGGAGAAGGCACTCCGTTACAGGCAGTTCTGCCTTTTGTCTCCCTCACTCACATAGGAAAAAACAAAACTCTGTTCTCTCTAGGTTGTGGACGTGATGGACAGAAATAGAGGGATAGATAGAATGTCCTCAAGAAAGGTAACTGCAGGTATGAATGCCAGAAAGTGCCAAGATACTTCATTTGATTATTATTCATGGTTTCTTTGTTAACAAAATGCAATCTGTTACTACTCTTTTTAGTTGAAAAATAACTGTTTGTTAAATACAAATACATACACCTGTTGTTGCTGTGTAAAAAACATGGCATTTATAACTAGCATTGAAATAAAATCTCGAATAGTTAAGACGCAACAAGAAAAGTGCGTAAAAAGAAAAGAAACATACAATAATAAGATTAAATACAAAATAGGGTAAAAGGAAAAATGTGTTGCTCACGACACGAGATAATGGAGGAGGCTGAAAAATGTGTCTTTGTTGACGAGAGAGAAATGATGAGGGAAGAATGTGTGTGTGTGTGTGTGTGTGTGTGGGTGTGTGTGTGTGTGTGTGTGTGTGTGTGTGTGTGTGTGTGTGTGTGTGTGTGTGTGTGTGTACTAGCACCAGCACACATTTGACGAGGGGAAAAATAATTAGTTTATGTTCAAAATGAAAAGTTAAGAGAACAAAAATCATGAGAAAACGGCGGAGAAAGAGAGAGAGAGAGTATATGTACAGTCGCCTACATTATATACACACCCGCCTTCCTACCGTACCTCTCCACCAGTCTCCAAGCTCAGCCTTCTCATTTCCAGCTTAGTTAAAATAGGACTTCAGAGGCTATCAACCCTTCTGGATTATTAAGGGGAGGTTCGTAGTTTGTTCCCTAGGCATCCATCAAGCTTAAAGTTACACCCCCCTTGACCGCCTTTCAAGATACATTTTTACATTTTTCGGTAGAAAAATGTCCCGGCTTAAGGCCGGTTTTTCCTAAATGACAGGCTCGCTTTCGCTCGCTAGGAATATAACGGACACCTAAATGGCACGAAAGGTCTTAAATTGACAGAAATGGGACAAAAGTTCTTAGAATCTACAAACTAATGGGGCGAACATCTTAAAATCTCAAAAACAATATTTCTGCGCTGTTTGTCCCTTCACTGACCAACCTGGTGAACAAGCCTACATCTTTTCTATCTTAAATGACCTAGAGCAGTTAGTCTAGCACCCTACTAGTATGCCTGATCGCCTTGGAGATTGGTCCAACATTCTTGACTTATTCCTAACTTCTAATCCTTCTACTTAAGCTATAAACCTTTTATCTCCGTTGGGCTCCTCCGATCACAACCTTATAACTGTTTCCCCTCGTATCTCTCCAGTACGGTCACCTGATCCTCCCAGTCAGCGGCTCTTGTGCTACTTTGGCGCTACTGTCTGGGAGGCTCTTCGGCAGTAGTTCTTTAATTTCCCATGAAATTATTTTGGCTTTTGTGACCCTCTGAGTGCGCTGAGCGCATTACTGAGGTAATCCTCTCGGGCATGAAGGCATACATTCCATTTTCTTTCTCAGTCTAATGCAAAAAAGTCTTGGTTTACTCACGCTTGTTCTACTGCTGTCCGCAATAAGCAGGAAGCATACCAATGGTACCGTCGCCTTCAGACTCATGCATCTCACTTGTTTTATGTTTCTGCCTGGAATCGAGCAAAATCTGTTCTTCGACTCGCCAAAAACTCTTTCATCAATATAACATGTTCTGAACTTTCCAATTCTACCTCTTCCCAAGTTTTGTGGCATCTAGCCAAAAACCTCTCCAACAATTTACTTCCTCCTCTTTTCCAATTCTCATGGCACCACCGCCATGTCTTCGTCTGACAAAAATGAACTCTTCGCTCAAACTTTCGCTAAAACTCCACCTCGGATGATTTCAGTGCCATTCCTCCCTCTCCATTTCCCTCTCTCTCTTACTTATGACTAATTCTTAAAGGTTCTCTCTACAATGAAGAAAACTGTTCAGTGATAGCTGGAATATATGGATAATAAAACCACCGTAAGTAAAGGGTTAAATATGAGTTCGGAGGTGAGAAAATGAGAGGAAACTAAACGAAACCATGCCAGCACAAGAAATATTAACCCATATTGTACCAGCGACGTCCATATAATTGTAATCTAGCCATATTTAGACGATTTGGTGCAGTTTAAGAAGGACCTGTAGTATATAGTAAATCTTCCATAACCCAATTTCTCCATCTATCTAACTCCCAGCGGACTATCCCTTATTCTTCAACAATACAATAATCAATCCTTCATCTTCTCTCAATATTCTTGGTGTCTCTTTTTCTTCTGGTCTCACTTGGAAGGACCATATTACCAGTCTTGCTAAGGCAGCCTCCCAGAAGCTGGGTGTGCTCAACCGCCTCAGAGGGTTCTTTACCCCTGCACAGCTTCTTGCTCTGTACAGGGGCACGGTGCATCCTTGTATTGAGTATTGTTCACATGTGTGGGGAGGTTCCTCTCACACCGCACTCCTAGACAAAGTGGAAAGCAAGGCCTTTCGTATCATTAACTCCCATCCACTCGCCAACTCTCTGCAATCTCTCTCTCTCTGCCGCAATGTTGCATCTCTCGCTATTCTATCGCTACTATAATAATCAGTGTTCCTCAGAGCACTCCCAGAGCACTCCTTTACGTAGGGCACGTCGTGCCCGTCTTGCAACCCAATCCCACCCCTACTCTGTGCAACGCTCCAACCCAAGAGTGAAATGTTACTCTTAGACTTTCTTCTATTCAACAGCTGAGCTCTGGAACTCTCTCCCAGAATCAGTCTTTCCCTCTTCCTATGACTTAAATTGCTTCAAACTCCGTGTGTCCAGGCATTTTGGCTCGAACGTCCCTTGATTTTGGCCCTGTCACTCTTTCAACTCTGGGGGAAGCACTCGCTACCGGCAGTTCTGCCTTTTGCCTCCCTCACTCACCTAGAAAAAAAAAAAAGTAAAAGTAAAACTTCTAATAGTAGCCAGAACAAAGTTAAAAGGACGTCACCGGTACATAAGGGGTTAATACCGTGGGGGTGTGTGTGGTGGGGGGGGGGGGGGGGAGAGAGATCTAGGCACCCTAACATGGAAAGGGAGAAAAGAAGACTATATCGCCGAGGAAGAAAGGAGAGGAAGCGAGAGAGAGTGTGTTTGATGCGATTGGAAAGGAAAGAGGATTACCAGCGGCTTAAGGGGGTGTACTCGCTTTTTATGGACCCCCTTCTCCCTCGTGTTCAGCATATTAGTTTTGAGATTTTATGACGTTCCTTCCATTAGTTTGGCGATTTTAATAACTTTCGCCCCATTTCGTTGTCAATTTCAAGACCTTTCTTTGCCATTTAGGTGTAAAAAAAAATCCTGGCCAACGATAGCGAGCCTGTAATTTAAAGAGGAACCGGCCTCCGGCTGGAACATTTTTCTATCGAAAAAAGCACAAATTTATCTTGAAGGGGGCTTAGGGGGTGTTTTATTAAGCTTGATGGAGGTCTAGCGAGGAAACTAAAAAAAAAATATAAAATATATACATATACTGTATAGACCAAAAAACAAGCAGTACCCCCTTAATGCAAGTTGGAATGGCTGGAAGGAGAGGAACAATGGACATTATATACTGTAGAGGGAAATTAAAGAGAGAGAGCGTGTGTTGATGAAAGCACGTTCCAATAATTAGAGAGAGAGGGAGAACCTGTGTGTGTGTGTGCTGGAATGTGTGTACAAAGTAGTACAAAGGAAATCAAGCAACAACATATCTAGTGACCCTTCTAGGTTGCTTGTCCTCCAAAACACTGAGGATCAAGTGTCCAAACAGTGGTTTAGAGTGGGTAAGGGAACATTGGAAAGGGAATTACTGCCCTGGAACTAATGTCCGTGGCAGGATTAGGAAGTTAGTAGAGGACAGATGGGTTAGTAACTGAGGGGGGGATAAAATAAAGTTATTCATTTACAAAAGCAGTCAGTCGCGGGTTTGATGAGAGATATTTGTCTATGCGGAGTTTAAATGAATCAACGGTGATGCAGTCTATAACGTTTCGGGGAAGCCCATTCCACAAGTTCACAACTCGATTGAAGAAGAAATTCTTAGATTCGTACGAGTTAAAAGATTTACCAATAATTTTGCAACCGTTTCCCCGCGTGTAATTAGATTGGTCGATAGTGAAGTACTTACTACAGTTCATATTGTCGATGCCTTTGATGATTTTGAACACTTGAATTAAGTCACCTCTTAATCTGCGCTGGGTTAAAGGAAATAGATTTAATTCTCTAAGACACTCTTCGTATGGTTTGTTCTTTAGGCTAGGTATCATTTTGGTAACTCTACGTTGAACTCGTTCTAGCTTGTTTATATCTTTTTGGTAATAAGGGCACCAGGATTGAACGCAGTATTCCAGAAGAGGGCGGTCTAAGGAATTGTAAAGGGTTAGGATAACGTCTTTGGATTTATGCTCAAATGACCTGCCAATAAAGCCAATTATTTTGTTTGCCTTCTTAACAACTTCTGAACATTGTTGACTCGGTTTTAGGTTACTCGATATTGTTACTCCCAGATCAGTTTCTCTGTTTACATTCTTAAGCTGAGTGCCATTCATCGAATAGTTTGCTTTCTCATTTAGGTATCCGACATGTAGTACTTTACATTTATCCGCATTGAAACTCATTTGCCAAATTTGGGCCCAACATGACAATTTATCTAGAGTGTGTTGCATATCGTCAACTTGTTCTTTTGAGAGTACGCTATTTGCAATTTTTGTATCGTCAGCAAGTTTTGAGATTGTACAGGTGAGACCCTCATCTATGTCGTTGATGTAAATTAGAAAGATAATTGGTCCTAGTACCGATCCCTGGGGTACCCCGCTACTTACATTGGTCCATTTAGATGCCTTACCGTTTATGACTGCTCTTTGCTTTCTGTTGCTGAGCCAATTTTCTATCCATTTCAACACACCGTCTTGTATTCCATGCGCTTTTAGTTTTAGCAGTAAACATTTGTGGGGAACTTTGTCAAAGGCCTTTTGAAAATCAAGGTATATAATATCTACAGCTTTACTCTCATCGTAGAGGTTGAGGATATTGTGGAAGAAGTCTAAGAGGTTTGTTAAACAGGAACGTTTTTTACAAAAGCCGTGTTGAGTATCTTTAAGTATGTTATTTTCCTCTAAGTGATTTACGAGTCTGTCTCGTATGACCGTTTCTAGCATTTTACATACAACTGAGGTTAAGCTAATTGGACGATAGTTACTGGGTAGGGATTTGCTGCCTTTTTTGAATATCGGTGTTACGTTGGCTAGCTTCCACTGATCAGGCATAGTTCCAGACTGCAAGGATTTATTGAATAGTAATGTCAGTGGTTTGGAGAGCTCATCCTTAGCTTCCTTTAGAACTCTAGGCGAGATTGTATCAGGTCCTGGCGTTTTGTTTACCTTGAGTTTATCTAAACAATTCAATACTTCTCTCTCTGTAACGGTGATATTGCTTAGAACATCTGAATTATCAATCTGAATCGGCGATGGTGTAGGGATATCACTGAGGTCTTCTGTTGTAAAAACTGATGCAAAGAAGGTATTGAGGGCATTACTCATTTGTACTTCGTCTTTGGTGTATTCTCCATTTTCATCGACTAACGGTCCAACAGTTGAAGTAACTACTTTTTTCTTTCTGATATAACTATAGAATTCTTTCGAGTTTGTTTTACTTTGATTCGCAATATGTAACTCTAAGGTCTTTTTACTTTGCTTAATTAACTTTTTGGCTTTGCGTCGTAGCTCTACAAATTTCACCCGTTCTTCGTCATTTTGTGAGGATTTTAATCTATCATTAGCAAAAATTTTAGAAAGCAGGCAGTTTGAAATATCTTTATTCCACCATTTGGGCTTATTATTATGGCCTGGACGCCGTATTTTCGATGGTATGCAGTCTTGCACTGCTTTTAGGTAAGTGGTTTCGAATAACTTCCAAGATGTATTTATGTCGTTATTGTTAATTAAAAACCTCCAGTCAGTTTCTTTAAACATAGCTCTAAGTTTATGGAAGTTTGCTTTCTTGAAATTAGGGACTTTTTCGATGCTACTATTTGGTTCGTTACTAGTAAACTTTAAAGTGAAAGTTATCGTACGATGGTCGCTGTTACTTAATTCATCACCAACATTCAAATTCTCTATCAATTCTTCTTTTGTTGCAAGTACAATGTCAAGAACGTTATTACCACGGGTCGGCGTTCGAACAAATTGATAAAGTGAACTCTCTTGCAAGTTCGTATACAAGTCATGTCCGGAGTGTGAAGTAAGAGTATCGCCCCACTTGGTCACAGGTAAATTAAAGTCGCCAAAAATTACGGTATCTTGTGAGTTACTTACATCTGCAATTTGTTCGTAAATTTCTCGGTCCGTTTGCACTGATTGAGCTGGAGGTCTGTATATTAACGCAAGTATTATTTTTGTACCTTTATTATTCTTTATTAGCACAAAAGATGTGTCGACGTTCACAATTTGAGGTTTTGACACGAGGGTCGGGTTAAGACTTTCTTTGATATAAAATAAAACGCCACCTCCATTTTTATTTATTCGGCTGTTCTCAAACATTACATAACCGGGAAGTGAATACTCTGCTAAAAAGTCTCTATCTTCTGTATTGAGCCAAGATTCTGTTATGCCAATCACATCATAATTTTCTGTAAACACTAGTTCCTCTAAATCTGAAAATTTATTGCGTATGCTACGAGCGTTTGCATAGAAAACCTTTAAAGTTGCGGTTTTAGAACTCACAGAACGTTCTTTCATCGAATTTTTGGTTCTGGTCGGATCTACATTTACATTCATGGCTGTCCTCGGTCCTCGGTCGTTATCCCTGGCGGTTTTTGAATTTGGGTCGTGTTGGTGGAGCTATATCCAAATTCGCGGTGACGGATTAGTATTTAATTCCTTTGTAGGTTGCCGTCCTCGCTGTCTTCGGTCCTCCTTCCTGGTTGTCCTGTGCTGAGTCGATTTCTTCTCCGAAAATCCTTCACCGCATCGTTGAGAAGACGCCCAAAACGTGCTGCTCCCACCTGGTTCAGATGAACTCCATCGTCCGAAAACAAATAGTCATCGTAGTAGAAATTGTCCCAGGTGTCGACGAATCCCACGTTCTCCTTCCTGCAGAGGTTTGCTAGACAACGATTTGTGCTGGTGGCTATGTTGTAAAATCGGCTCTCTACACCGAGCCGGGGGACGATTCCTGAGACGATGATCCTTGATGACTTCTCCTTAAACGACTTGATCAGCTGCTGGTACTGTGTGTGAGTTGTTGTTGTTGTTCCCTAAGCTGCCTGGCAGAACTGCCCCGGGTCCTGATGTGGCGGCGTCTACGCCGTGGGGCCACCTCTCGGGGCTGCCAACCGCGGATGGCTGCCGACCCTCCATGGCCGAAGACAAAATCAACGACCAGTGGAGGAAAACCGGATGCCGGCCGCGGGGAGCAGTTTCGGGAGCCAAACCGTCACATCCATCCCCTGCCCCCTCCCTGGGGGCACGGGTCCTTGGAGCGGCTTCGGTCGCGCCGGGAATTTCCACTGTGTGTGAGTAGATGTCAGTGGTGCTATTCCGTGTGTGTAATTGTAATGCTGTTTGGTAGAAGTGGAAGGTGTGAGTATGCCATAAAGAGTGAATAATGTGTGTGTTTGTGTGTGTATGTGTGTGTGTGTGTCAGTAGATGTCAGTGGTGCTATTCCGTGTGTGTATTAGTAATGCTGTTTGGTAGAAGTGGAAGGTGTGAGTATGCCATAAAGAGTGATTAATGTGTGTGTGTGTGTGTATTTGTGTGTGTATGTGTGTGTGTCAGTAGATGTCAGTGGTGGTATTCCGTGTGTGTATTAGTAATGCTGTTTGGTAGAAGTGGAAGGTGTGAGTATGCCATAAAGAGTGAATATTGTGTGTTTGTGTGTGTATGTGTGTGTGTCAGTAGATGTCAGTGGTGCTATTCCGTGTGTGTATTAGTAATGCTGTTTGGTAAAAGTGGAAGGTGTGAGTATGCCATAAAGAGTGAATAATGTGTGTGTGTGTGTGTGTGTGTTTGTGTCTGTATGTGTGTGTGTCAGTAGATGTCAGTGGTGCTATTCCGTGTGTGTATTAGTAATGCTGTTTGGTAGAAGTGGAAGGTGTGAGTATGTCATAAAGAGTGAATAATGTGTGGATGTGTGTGTGTGTGTGTGTGTGTGTGTGTGTTTGACAGTATGCGGTGTATGTATTTGTAAAGCTATTTAGTCAGTGCGTAAATAAACACCTGGCATACATAACATATACACATACATACACACACACTAGAACACACATACGCAATACACACACACACACACCTAATACACACACATACACACACATCTGACACCGACACACACACACACACATACACATACACACTTGCGCAATACACCCACACACATACACACCTAATACACACACGTATACAAACATCTGACACACACACACACACACACACACACACACCCATACGTAATACACACACGTATATAAATATCTGATACACACACACACACACTAACACACACCCACAACACACACACACACACACACACACACACCCATACGTAATACACACACGTATAAAAACATCTGATACAAGTAGTGTCATAAATGCCGTCCGAGACCCATTTACCTGTCGGGTGAGACAGGTGCATTTTGGGCCTGGGGCGGTTCCTGTGTTTACACCGGAAGTGGTACGGGATGTCGTGTGACCTTGAGATGTGCGTGCGCGCGAGCGCGTGCGAGAGAGGTTGCATGAGAGTGCATTTTTTTTTTTTTTTTTTTTTTATTACGGATGGGTAGTGTGTGTTTGTTTGTTTACATGTAAATAATTAAATATCCTTTATTTACATTGTGTAGTGTATCCCAAACATAGAAGGGTTTGGGTTGAATGACAATGTGAGTTTGTTTACACCTAAATTCTAAATTATACTGGGATCAATTGCCATGCCGGTACCATTGCCAGGAGGGGACCAAAGCCATGGTTATACCGAATCGATTTCTGAGAGAGAGTGTTGCCAGGCCGGTACCATTGCCAGGACGGGACCAAAGCCATGGTTATTCCAAATCGATTTCTGAGAGAGAGTGGCAGGTGAGAGTCTGAAGTTAAGCCCGTGGGTAGTATCTGGCAACTCATCGCTACATGCATTGGTGAGGGGGTTGGGGAGGGTTTGGCGGTGATGGCGGATCTTCTCTCTCCCTTCACAAAGGACTATGGACCCCACTTTTAAACCACGTGGTAGGGATACACAACTACTATTTTTCACGTCACAAGTAACATGGGTAGTATCTGGCAACTCACTCCTAATGTCTGGCAACTCATCGCTACATGCCTCGGTGTGGGGGAGGGTTCGGTGGGGATGGTGGTGGAGGGTTTTGGTGGTGGTGGTGGTGGTGGGGGGTGGGGGGGGGGGATCTTCTCTCCCTCAAAAAAGTTCTCGGTATAGGTAATATACCTATACACATCACTATGAGTTTTGTTTTTACTTACCTAAGGGCGACGTCCATGGGGACGCCCTTCCAGGGCTACCACGCTGTAATACGGACGTAAGTGTTCCTCTTTCACAGATGCATACAATACTAAATCGCTCCTCTTCCGGGTAGGGGGAGGGTGGGAAGGGAGGGGGGGCGGTGAGGGGGCGGGTGACAGGTGTTACCTCCTAACGGCTACGGGGGTGGGTTGGGACGGTGGGGAGGTAGTAGGGAGAGGTAGGATACCGACAGGTGCTACAAACCTTACCACCTCACACACCTAACCTACACAACTTTAAACTTAGTTTTTGTTATTGTATACATTACATATTTTGTCATTAGTTTTTGTTATTGTATACATTACATATTTTTTCAATTTTTAGAATCTTATTTAGGTTTCATGTCTTTAAACATAATCTTAAAAATAAAAGGATATTGAATAATAAGACAAATAGTATATTTTTTGTGTTTTTATTTATTCCAGAGCAAATGTTCACATATTTTTTTAGTGCATTATCTCAATAAAAACATTGAGAAGATTCATTTACATCAACAATGTGAGCCGCCATCATAAGGTCTATGGGGTCATAATCTTGTTTGTCACTTGTACCATCTTTAGATGACTTACCCTCATCACATTCCCCATTTATATATTTGGGGGGGCACTTGTAACGCCCTTTGTCTTACTCACATATTTACGCTTTTTGGATAACTTTGGCGGTTCCAGTGACTTGCGGGGGTTTGGCTTAATAATTGACTTGGGAGTAAATATGTTACTGAAGTCCACCTGCGTACTTGGATTGGTTATATTGTGATTTTAACCACAATGGGTCCACCTACAATGAAAGAAATATATATTAGAATAATATTTTATCCACAATGGGTCCACCTACAATGAAAGAAATATATATTAGAATAATACTGACGAATCCTTGTGGCTAGTCGTTACCAACATAGCGCACCGAGCCTTAGTCCACTAGTTCGCGACAGAACTTAAATTATATATTTAAATGAAAAAGGACACTATACATTATATTGTTGAAACATGTAAAAATAAGCAAACCAAAAACGGAGATGGTACATCAATAATGTGGAACAATAAGATAAATGAACTTTCCAAAAAGTAACTTCTACTTACTGCAGCCGAAGGACGGTGTATTTCTACAATGTTGTCCATGTTTACCTGGACTGGCATGCTCGGATGGGGGTTTACACACTGGTGCGAAGGATTCTCCAAGCTATGGTGGTGCAGCTCCCCCGAGGCTTGCTTTATACGGATTGAAGCAGCCTTTCACCCCCCAACCCCCTCCCTATCCTCTCCCTCTACCCTACTCACCTAGGTACTGGGACGTTACATAACGTCTCCCCCTCCACCCACTAACCCCATCGCTAGATATTGAACCTTTTTGCATCAGGGTATACGGAGGGCAGGTGTGTAAACATCTGTTCCCCGTAGATGTGCAAAAAGTTTGTTCACATTTTGGCATTTCAAATAATTTATAAGCCATTCTTATAATTAATTTATCATTCTTCATAACCTGTCTTTTTTTAAATGTATGATGAATAATTGAAAATGATTTTTTTAAATCATTATGACTCACCAGAAAGGTGAAATACATTATATATATTCCGCAAACTATTGAATATAAACCCTGTATTCTATATGATAGTCTATATACACTCTTGGGGTGGAATGATTGAATAAGTCTATGTAATTCACACGAATACATTTCAGGTTGTAAATTATAGCTATCAAAAAACCCTATGCTTAAATTTGTATAATTTATATATATCCCTATCCAGTGACCGAGAGTTGTAACATTATCTTCCTTATTCAAAGTATTTAAAATAAATACGCATGGTTTTCTTTTTGTTTTGGCAATTTCGCTAAGTGATAAAATGTCTTCTAACCAATGACAACCTAAAAATAATATTTTCTCACCTAGTTTTCCCTTTAACCCCTCTTGTATTTCATGTGCGTTCATTACGAGTTACGCGCGTTCTAGAAATTGTCCCTCTACCCCCGGTATCCTAAATTCTATGTAATTATCCGTAATAGTATTATCATTACCTAGATTTACAGGTAAAACATCTAACTTGCTACGAGCTGCGATTGAACTTTCTATCGATCGTGGTCTGGACACACGTGGAAAATTGTCACTTACGGAGGCTGTGTACTCGTTTATGGGTGAATGTACCCCTCCCCCCTGTACGCTTGGTCCATACCCACTCATATCAACGCTTAAACTAAAGATAATTTGTTAAAAATGTCATCTTTATAGCAGGTTTTATATATTTCCTCCTCTTTTTTCTTTTCTTAGCGGTCTTTTTGTCTTTGTTCTTTTACGTTTTCTTACTCTTCCCCCTCTTAATACTCTCTTGCATTCCCCCTTTAATACATCCTCCCCCTCGTCTTTAATGATTCACGAACTTTTCTACCTTCAAGAACATCACTTAAAACACTCTTTCCCATGTTTATAGCTTCGGGCGCAAAGGTCCTCATTAAAAATGGAACAGCCTTTCTAGCGAGTCCACTTAGTATATTAAATATTCCACCCCCTCTTCTACTACGTTGTGCAGGGGGACTAAATATTTGTATATCACTTAGTCCACCACCCCTAGATATACCCGCTAGAAAAAGAGTATCAAACTCTTTAACGGAGGGAGTTATAAACGTTGCTTGCATGGTAGCTCGTTATAGAATAAGACGAGTTATCATAAAGGAACGTATTTATTACTTGGGACGTATGTGAAGTAATATAGTAGTGGATTTACCAAGTCCAAATTGAATCTGTCTCCCCTTTTGATCTCTTATTGTTATTGCTATAGTATCTATATACGTGTTATTTAGTGGTTTATAAGCTGTTTGTCTAAAGATACTACCACTACCCTCTTCGAAAGAAATTGCTTCTAAAATATTTACACTCTGTCCTCCATACCTGGTTGGTGTTACACAATCCGCATAAATTATTACGTAATCAACTCCCCCATCTTCTCTAGGGGGGAACGGGGCTGGTACCAAAGTTTTACCCATCGACGTGTTTAATGATATTACTCCATACACTGTATAATCGGTTTCATAATTAAATCCTAAAACTCCGGCCATCCTCGATCCAAATTTAAAATGTAATTCGCAAAACTGTCCTTCCCTAATGCATGCTCCCTTCGTGACACTTAGAAATACTCACACACACAACTATTTAAGCACACTCTCTCTCTCTCTCTCTCTCTCTCTCTCTCTCTCTCTCTCTCTCTCTCTCTCTCTCTCTCTCTCTCTCTCTCTCTCTCTCTCTCTCTCTCTCTCTCGCTTGCCCTGCAGTCATTATTTCTTGTGTTATTGGGACACGAGACCCCTTATTATATAGAGATTATGTATTGATCAATCATTCGTATCCGCACTATTTACCCGTGAATTCATCTTTTTGAGTGAGATATACAAACATGTTCCTACACTTTCCCACCCTATTCAACATTTGAGGGAGTTGGGTGATATAGGGAGTTGGGTGATATAGGGAGTTGGGGGGTTGGGGAATGTAGGGAGTGGGAACCGTATATATATATTGAAAGAGTAGTATTAATCAACATCAATGCTGGAGATCTGTGAAAAGGAGTGATAGGAGTATTAAATCTGGTTACTGAATAGAAAATGGTGTAAAGGAAATTGGAACTTATTATGGGGGTGGCGTGGGGTGAGCCACTTTGGTGAGAATTCCTCCATATATCACGGGGTGATGTTTGTAACCACTTCCTGGTGTTTGTGGAGAGAGAGAGAGAGAGAGAGAGAGAGAGAGAGAGAGAGAGAGAGAGAGAGAGAGAGAAAGAATGTGTGAGTAAGAGTGAACTAACTATAAGAGATATAGGAAAAAGGGATTGCATGCCAGTCTCTGAATGAGCTAGCACTTGTGTGTGTGTGTGTTTTTATCAGCAGCTCCTGGTGTTTGTTAACCTATGTTCATGTGTGCTATGTATGTTGTTATGGGAACTTGTTGGTGTAAAGTTTGTGTTATGCAAGCAGACGTATTTTTATTTCTGAATGTGTATAGAAATAGCTCTATTTGCATATGGATGAGGACGGGTGTGCGTGTAGTCTGTGTGTGTGTGTGTCAGTGTAGCCAGTGTGTGTATGTGTCAGCGTAGTGTATGTATATGTCAGTATAGCAAGTGTGTGTATGGCCAGTGTAGCCGGTGTATGTGCATGTGTAAGTGTAGCTGAGAGTATGTATGTGCCAGTGTAGCTTATGTATGTGTGTGTAAGTGTAGCCTATGTGTGTATATGTCAGTGTGGCCGGTGTGTGTGAAAGGGTCAGTGCAGCTAATGTGTGTGTGTGTGTGTGTGTGCGTCAGTGTTTATGTTAGCATTGCCGGTAGTTGAACTCTTCGCTTAAACTTTCGCTAAGAACTCCACCTTGGATGATTCCGGTGTTATTCCTCCCTCTACACCCACTTCTCTCCTACTTATACCTAATAACATAATCTCTTCTAAGGATGTACTCTCAGCTCTCTCTGGGCTTAATAGTAAGAAGGCGTACGGATCGGATGGTGTTCCTCCTGTTGTAATAAGAAATTGTTCTTCCGCGCTTACTCCCTGCCTAGCCAAACTCGTCTCTTTCTTTCCTTTAACGTCTTCCCTTCTTGCTGGAAGTTCCTCTCATTTAACCTGTGCCAAAGAAGGGTGACCGCTCTCAACCCTCCAACTATCATCGAATTGTTTTCATTTTGTGCATCTCTAAAGTTATTTAATATATTCTATCTACCCGTCGAAATCTTCCACAAGGCTGTCACTTACTCCTCAATAACATGCAAATCAAAATTTCATCTTTTCTCAATATTCTTGGCATACCTTTTTCTTTTAAACTTTCTTGGAAAGATCATATTACCACTCATGCTTAAACAGCTTCCCAGACGTTCGGTGTGCTCAACCATCTCCGTGGGTTCTTCACGTCCGCACAACTTCTTACAAAGGAGTACAAAGGAAATCAAGAAACAACAGGTCTAGTGACCCTTCTAGGCTGTTTGTCCTCCAAAACACTGAGGATCAAGTGTCCAAACAGTGGTTTAGAGTGGGAAATGGAACTAATGTCCATGGCAGGATTAGGAAGTTAGTAGGGGACACATGGGTTAGTAACTGAGGGGAGGATAAAATAAAGTTATTCGTTTACAAATGCAGTCAGTCGCGGGTGTGATGCAAGATATTTGTCTAGGCGGAGTTTAAATTAATCAACGGTGCTGCAGTCTATAACGTCTCGGGGAAGCCCATTCCACAAGTTGACAACTCAATTGAAGAAGAAATTCTTAGATTCGTGTGAGTTAAAAGATTTACCAATAATTTTGCAACCGTTTCCCCGCATGTAATTAGATTGGTCGATAGTGAAGTACTTACTACAGTTCATATTGTCAATGCCTTTGATGATTTTGAACACTTGAATTAAGTCACCTCTTAATCTGCGCTGGGTTAAAGGAAATAGATTTAATTCTCTAAGACGCTCTGCTCTTCGTATGGTTTGTTCTTTAGGCTAGGTATAATTTTGGTAACTCTACGTTGAACTCGTTCTAGCTTGTTTATATATTTTTTGGTAATATGGATTGAACGCAGTATTCCAGAAGAGGGCGGACTAAGGAATTGTAAAGGGTTAGGATAACGTCTTTGGATTTATGCTCAAATGACCTGCCTATAAAGCCAATTTATTTTGTTTGCCTTCTTAACAACTTCTGAACATTGTTGACTCGATTTTAGGTTACTCGATATTGTTACTCCCAGATCGGTTTCTCTGTTTACATTCTTAAGCTGAGTGCAATTCATCGAATAGTTTGCTTTCTCATTTAGGTATCTGATATGTAGTACTTTACATTTATCCGCATTGAAACTCATTTGCCAAATTTGGGCCCAACATGACAATTTATCTAGATTGTGTTTCATATCGACAACTTGTTCTTTTGAGAGTACGTTATTTGCAGTTTTTGTATCGTCAGCAAATTTTGAGATTGTACAGGTGAGACCCTCATCTATGTCGTTTATGTAAATTAGAAAGAGAATTGGTCCTATTACCGATCCCTGCGGTACCCCGCTACTTACATTGGTCCATTTAGATGCCTTAGCGTTGATGACTACTCTTTGCTTTCTGTCGCTGAGCCAATTTTCTATCCATTTCAACACATCGTCTTGTATTCCATGCGCTTTTAGTTTTAGCAGTAAACGTTTGTGGGGAACTTTGTCAAAGGCCTTTTGAAAATCAAGGTATATAATATCTACAGCTTTACTCTCATCGTAGAGGTTGAGGATATCGTGGAAGAAGTCTAAGAGGTTTGTTAAACAGGAACGTTTTTTACGAAAGCCGTGTTGAGTATCTTTAGGTATGTTTTTTGCCTCTAAGTGATTTACGAATCTGTCTCTTATGACCGTTTCTAGCATTTTACATACAACTGAGGTTAAGCTAATTGGACGATAATTACTGGGTAGGGATTTGCTGCCTTTTATGAATATCGGTGTTACGTTGGCTAGCTTCCACTGATCAGGCATAGTTCCAGACTGCAAGGATTTATTGAATAGTAATGTCAGTGGTTTGGAGAGCTCATCCTTGGCTTCCTTTAGAACTCTAGGCGAGATTGTATCAGGTCCAGGCGTTTTATTTACCTTGAGTTTATCTAAACAATTCAATACTTCTCTCTCTGTAATGGTGATATTGCTTAGAACATCTGAATTATCAATCTGAATCGGCGATGGTGTAGGGATATCACTGAGGTCTTCTGTTGTAAAAACTGATGCAAAGAAGGTATTGAGGTATTCTTGCTATGTACAGGGACACTGTGCACCCATGTATTGAGTATTTTTCACATGCATAGGGAGCTTCAAGCCATACCACACTTCTCGCAAGGGTACAGTCAAAAGCATATCATCTCATCAATTCACCTCCTATTAATTCCTTACAAATGCCCTCTACACACTGCAATGTTTCATCTCTTTCACTCTTCTACTGTTAATACAATAATCAATGTTTTTTCAGAGCTTTCTCAAGGTATACCTATTCCCTTACAGAGAGTGGGGGGTACTCGACTTTCAACACATTAATACCTCTATTTTGTGCAACTCTAATCCAATAGTGAACCGATTATCCCATTTTTCTCTACTCAACAAATATGCTCGGGAACTCTCTTTCTCAATCTGTCTTTCCCTCACCTTATGGGATATGACTTAAACTGCTTCAAGCTACGTGTGTCCAGACATTTTGACTCTAACATACCTTTAATTTGAATGTTTAACATGTTTTCGACTTTGGGGAGACTCTTTGTTTCAATCAGCTTTGCCAATTGTCTCATTCATGCACATGGAAAAGAAATCTGTGCATGTGTCAGTATAGCCACTAAATGTGTCAGTGTAGCCACTAAATGTGTCAGTGTAGCCACTAAATGTGTCAGTGTAGCCACTAAATGTGTCAGTGTAGCCACTAAATGTGTCAGTGTAGCCACTAAATGTGTCAGTGTAGCCACTAAATGTGTCAGTGTAGCCACTAAATGTGTCAGTATAGCCACTAAATGTGTCAGTGTAGCCACTAAATGTGTCAGTGTAGCCACTAAATGTGTCAGTGTAGCCACTAAATGTGTCAGTGTAGCCACTAAATGTGTCAGTGTAGCCGGTGTGAGTGTGTATGCGTTATTGTAGCGTGTGTGTCTGTGCATCATGTTTATATAGCAGTGTAGTGGCTTTGTGTCTGTCAGTGTAACGTGTGTGGGTCAGTTTAGGGTGTTTGAATGTGTCAGTGTATCGTGTGTGCATGTATCAGCATAGAGTCAATGTGTCAGTGTAGCGTGTTTGTCAGTGTAGCATGTGCGTGTATCAGTGTAGCATGTGTGTGTCAGTGTATCGTGTGTGTTTTCAGTGTAGCATGTGTTTGTGTCAGTGTAGCATGTGTGTGTTTGTCAGTGTAGCATGTGAGTGTGTCAGTGTAGCATGTGTGTATGTCAGTGTAGCATGTGTGTGTGTGTCAGTGTAGCATGTGTGTATGTCAGTGTAGCATGTGTGTATGTCAGTGTAGCATGTGTGTGTGTGTCAGTGTAGCATGTGTGTATGTCAGTGTAGCATGTGTGTGTGTGTCAGTGTGGAGGGAAGGGGTGAGGTGGGGGGTCATCATTGGGCTTCTCTTGCACTAAGGGCCTCACGTTTATCAACACTTCTCTAATCATTATTTTACTTCGCCCTTTTCTCTGTTTCTCTCTTCTCTTATACTTAAGGGGATATTTCCATTTGAGGGATTATTTCTGGACCCCTTTCTCCCTCATGTTTAGCCCCATTGCATTTGAGATTTCAAGATGTTCGCCGTATTAGTTTGTTCTTTTTAAGAACTTTCACCCCATTTCTATAAATGCTAAGACCTTTATTGCCATTTATGTGTCGATTTTTTCCTGGCGAGCGATAGCGAGCTTTTTATTTTAGGAGGAATCGGCCTTTGGCCGGGACATATTTCTACTGAAAAATGTACAAATCTATCTTGAAGGTGGGGTCTAGGTTTTTTTTCTTCTAAGCTTGATGGTGGTGTATGAAGGAAACTAAACAAATATATGAATACATTAATTAATAGACCAAACAAACAGCCACTGTCCCCTTAACTTCTCCATTTCTTTCCATATTTGCTCTGCCTTCTAATCATCATTCTTCCTCGTCTTTATATATTATTTTTCTTATCATGTTCAGTCATCTCTCTTTTCTTCTTTACTCATCTATTTTCTTCCTCTATTCATATCACTCTTTTACCTACACGATGCTCGATTGGCTTCCTCCTTGCTCTTACTTTATCTTCTTCCCCATTATCTTGTTTACGCTATTTCGTCTTCCATCCTCTTATCATTGTACACTCGGATACCATAATCTCTAGCCCACCCATAATAATTCGTGGACCTCACCTATTTCTAATTGTGGAAGTATATCTCTTTAAACGATTTTATGATAATATTTGATATGCATCAACTACAAAACTATTAATACTCATTATTGAATATCAAGTTACACATCAATCCAGGTAGTATTAATTGCATAAAATAAAACATAAGGGGTCCACCAATTAAAACATAAGGGGTCCACCAATTAAAACATAAGGGGTCCACCAATTCCTATGAGTGGGCTAAAGACTAAGGTATCAGAATGTACTTCTTCTGTGTCCTTCCTTCTCTTCTCGTATCATTATACCTATCCTCTATTTGAGTGTCCTGTGTTCTTCCCTTCATTTCTTTATTCCCGTGTTATCAGTTTATCTAGCTGTTATTTGTCCTTACTCTTCATTTATCTTTATTCCCGTATTATCAGTTTATCTAGCTGTTATTTGTCCTTACTCTTCATTCTCTTTATTCTCGTCATTACGGTACTTCGTGTCTTTCCTTCACATCGTTCTCTGTTTTGTTTGACTTTTCTCTTCTCTTGCCTCTCCTATTCTTTGTAACTCGCCTTTCCTTACCAACGAACTCGTTTGTACCATACTCATTTTGTGTTCTGTTTTATTTATCTCTTCTCTTCTCTTCTGCTCACTATACTTATTTCCTCTCATCTTTCATCTCTGTTCTTTTTTGTTCTGCGTTTTTCTTCTCTTTTCGTCTTCTCAAAGTTTCTTCCTTTGTGGGAGATAGGTATCCTGACCAGGATTCGAACCCACTCACCCCAGGTACCGTAACCACTCGGCCATGAGCGGATACTGTGCCCAACTCTCCCACATATACCTGGGGTGAGTGGGTTTGAATCAGGCCAGGATACCTCTCTCCCAACCTGTCCGACATTATCATTTGATATTCTTCCTTTGTCTTATATCCACAAAATAAGTTATTAAGCAGGTCGTTGATATAATATACTACGCTGTAAATAACCAGTTATAATTTACAAATATTCCATAACCCCAATTTGAATTCTACTAAGTAATATATTGCATACCTTTTCCATTAATGTGAAGTATACATTTTATCGCAATTCTTTATTTTGTTACATACTGAGCTACAATATTCAACCCAAAAAATAGGAATACTGCCTCTTGCATTTTGCTGGACAAAACCTACTGGTTTGAGGTAAAGGTAGGTTTGCGACAGGGTTGTGTAATGTCACCATGGCTGTTTAATATGTTTATGGATGGTGTGGTGAGGGAGGTGAAAAGGAGAACTATGGGAAGAGGATTGGGTTTAGTAGGAAAGAATGGTAGAGATTGGGAGTTGAATCAGTTGCTGTTCGCTGATGACACAGCATTGGTGGCGGATTCTGATGAGAAACTGCAGCGGGTAGTCAAAGAGTTTGGTGTGGTTTGTGGAAGGAGGAAACTGAAGGTGAACGTCAATAAAAGTAAAGTAATGGTGTGTAATAGGGGAGAGCATAGGGTGAATCTAGATGTGAGGCTGGATGGGGAAATATTGGAACAAGTAGAGTGTTTTAAATATCTAGGAGGAACGATAAGCAGGAGTGGAGGTATGGAAGTGGAGGTAAAACAGAGAGTGTGTGAAGGAAGGAAGGTTTTCGGAGCAATGGGAAGTATGTGGAAGACGAGAAATCTCGGAGTGAAAGTAAAAAGTGCACTGTATCAAGGAATTGTTGTGCCAACAGTGATGTATGGGGCTGAGACATGGGCTCTGAAGAAAAAGGAGAAAAGAGGGCTGGATGTGATGGAGATGAGCTGCTTGAGGAGTATGTGTGGAGTTACTCGTAGAGACAGATTGAGGAATGAAGAGATACGTAGGAGAGTGGGGCAGCAGGAACATTTGTCAGCCAGAGTGGACAGAAGGGTGCTGAGCTGGTATGGTCATGTTGAACGAATGGGAGATGAAAGGCTTACAAAGAGAATATGTGAGTCAGGTACAAGGGGAGATAGAAGGGCAGGAAGACCCCCATTGAGATGGAGAGACTGTGTAAGAAAGGCTTTGGATTATAGAGGAATGACTATAGATCAAGCAGGGGAAGTGGTGGTGGACAGGAGTGAATGGAGAATGCTTGTGAATAGTTGAGTGAACACGTGGTCATTTGGAGTAAGGGGTCGGGCGCAAGTTCGACTAGATTTTTTTTTTTTTTTTTTAAGAGACAATGAACGGAGGAAGGAAAAACACAGATAAAACAAAAAGGTCCATGTGCCTAAAGGCATCCTCCATTCATAAAATGTTTGTAACAACTGGATTTAAACATTTGTAGATTGTAAGTTTGTGGAAAGCAATTCGAGGGAAGTGAATTCCAAAGAGTAGTAGCTCTGGGGATAAATGAATTCTGATATGCAGAAGTTCTGCATTGTGGAGGAGAAAGTGTAAATTCATGGGCGCTCTCAGCTGCCCTAGTTCTACGGGGAAAGATGTGGAGAGGCGGCACAATTGAAGCAAGTTCCTCGGAACAATTACTGTGAAAATATCTGTAGAATAATGCAAGGGATGCAACGTTTCTTCGTATGGATAATGTAGGAAGGTCCTGTGTGATTGCAGGGTTATTGATTAATCTAATAGCTTTATTTTGAATTTTGTCCAACTGCCTCAATGCAACCACTCCACTTCCACCCCACAGAGGTGAACAGTAATCCATCTGAGAACGCACATGACTTTTATATATTACGGCCAACTGCTCGTCAGTGAAGAATTCTCGAACTCTGTACAGGAGTCCCAGTTTTTTAGAGGCATTCTTAGCAATGCTTCTAACATAATGTGTCCAGCTCAAGTTAGTAGTTAATGTTACACCGAGAATGTCAATACTAGGGGAAGTGGGAATATTTACATCATTAAAAAATATAAGGGAGTCAGTGAGATTCTGTCGGTTAGAAAATTGAATGTACTTGGTTTTCTGTGCATTAAAGGAAACTAGATTCTTTTGTCCCCATCCATTAATTCTAGAAAGGTCCTGGTTCAGAGAAATTGCAGTGTTTATTTTTGAATTTGTAAGATCGGGTTGGGTGAAAGAATTGGTAAATGTGAAGGAACTGTGGAGTGTTGAGTCATCTGCGTAGGAATGTATTGGATTATGAGTGGTAGATATGAGATCATTGATATGAATGAGGAACAAAATTGGGGCCAAAACTGATCCCTGGGGAACACCAGCATTTATTGAGTGAAATTGAGAATAAAGACCATCTACCATTACACGTATTTTTCTGTTATGAAGATAAGAAGAAATTAGTGGAACTAATGATGCAAGGCCGTAGTGTGACATCTTCGACAATAAGGATTGATACCAGACTCTATCAAATGCCTTTGATATATCCAGTGCTATTGTATGTGTTTCACCACGTTGGTCTGTAGCTTGGTTGATTTGATGCGTAAGAAGGCAAAGCATGTCTGCAGTTGATCGACATCGTCTAAAACCATATTGCCTATCACTGATTAATTTATTATTCTCAAGATGCTTAATTATGTGATTATTTAATATAATTTCAAAGACTTTACCAAGAGTGGAAGTTATAGCTATTGGTCTGTAGTTTGATGGATCTGAAGAGGCACCTTTTTTAGGAACTGGATGGATGATTGCTTCTTTCCAGGGTACTGGGAAACATGAGGTATGAGTACACAGACGGAAAAATTTTGCCAATACAGGAGCGAGCACCAAGGAGCAATTCTTAAGTACTATTGGAGGAATTTCATCTGGACCAGGAGCCTTATCTACTGAGAGATTCTGCAAAATAGTTTTGACATGTCTGGTGTGGATCTTAAGTGAGGGAATTTCAGGCGAATTAAAATTAAGTACAGGGACATCTTGATTTATTTCATCTAAGGTTGAGTTGGTGGAGAAAATATCCGCAAGAAGGTTAGCTTTACCTCGTGGGTCACTTACAAGATTGCCAGTCGGAGATTTTAATGGTGGAATGGATGAAGCAGTAGTGAAGTTGGATTTAAATGAGTTAAGAGTAGACCAAAATATTGTGTTATCATTTGGATTATTTAGAAGTTTATTTGCCTGCTTGTGGAGAAAGTTTGATTTAGTTAGGTTTAATACAGTTTTGGCATGATTTCTGATGTTTCTAAAGTAATTAAAGGCTTCATGTGTTTTTGATCTTGTGTATGCATTGTAGGCTATTGCTTTTTGTTCAGTTACTCTAGCACAATTATGGTCAAACCATTTAGGTGAATTAGATCTTTTACTGTACTTTTGATGAGGAATAAAAGTTTCCATTCCAATTTTTACAAAATCTTGTATGTGGCTCAAGGTGGAGTGTGCATCATTAGAAAAGAAAGAGGTCCAGGGAATATCAATAAAGAAACCTTGAAGACCCTCCCAGTCTGCCCTATCATAATGCCATTTAGTCACCAAAACAGGTTCAGAGTGGGAAGGTGTGGTAGGTGATAGACAGGTGGCCTGTATCAGACAGTGATCAGAAGATCCAAGCGGGGACCTCACTGTAACATCATAATTTTCTGAATTGGTTGTTAAAAATAAGTCCAGTAGGTGGGAATTATGATTAGGATTATCTGGTACACGGGTGGGTTGGTTGACTAGTTGAGTGAGCTTAAATGAGTCTGCAAATAGCTCACATTCAAGACCAGCATCATCAGTCCTGGCTGAATGAGTGAGCTATTCAACATTATGGACATTAAAATCACCCAACACAGATAATAGTCCATCAGGCGCCTGGCCCGGGGGGACAATTAATATGAAGGGTGTGCCTGGAAATGTGGTGGGAGGGCTTGTGGCTTTGGCTCCGCTGCATGTCTGCCTGCCGAGATCTGAACCTCTCCGGGTGGTCAGGGGCCGGGGGAGTGCTGGAGCGACCTTGGTAACCCTGGTCTCTGGGTCTTCTCCTGGGTGACCTGGATGTGTGTGAGTTTGTGTTTTTTATCTGTGTTTATTTTTTGTTTTATGTTGTTTTTGTGTTTTCCCTGTTCTTGCTCTGTCTTGAGTCGGCTACCCCCAAAATGGGGATTGGGCCTGAGCATATAGATAGATAGATAGAAAACCTACTGTAGATAAAGTGGGGGACATAATTTTCTTATTTTTCTTTGTAAAAAATACTGAATTGTATATCAGCAAAATATATTAAGACCTTTCGTGTCGTATAGGTGTTTATTTTTTCCTGGCGAGCGATAGCAAGCCAGTAATTTTAAGAGTAACCGGCCTTTGGCCGGGAAATTTTTCTATCGAAAAATGTAAAAAAAAAGTCTTGAAAGGGGGTCTTGGGGGTGTTTTTTACCACTTGATGGAGGTATAGCGAGGAAACTCAAAAAATATATACATAATTACATAGATACATAAACAAACCAAAAAACAAGCACTACCCCCTTAATAACCAGTAAGCCCACCCCCCAAAAAAAATAAAAATAAATAAATACATAAAACAAAAAAAATACAAAATAAATAAACATAAAATAACTAATAAATCCCTCCCTCTTTCATAGTACACCACTGAGCTGATTGGGGTGGTTCATATCCCGCGGTTCATCCCCCGGGCTAATTAGGTAACAGCAGGTGTAATAATTAAAGAAGCTGTGGTAATGCTCTCCACCACATCATCAGTTATTATAAATTGGTTATGGGGGGTGGAGGGGCGTATTGATTGGCTTATTGTTTTATCTTTCAAATATTTATTTTTAGGTTCCTCTCTTGACCTCCATCAAGCTGTAAAAAACACCCCCTAGACTCTCCCTTCAAGAAAAATTTGTACATTTTTCGGTTGACAAATGTCCCGGCCAAAGGCTGATTACTCTTAAAATTACAGTCTCGCTATCGCTTGCCAGGAATTTGTTTACATCTAAATGGCATGAGAGGTCTTAATATTAACAAAGAAATGGGGCGTAAAATCTTAAAATGGCCAAACTAATGAGCTGAACGACATCAAATATAAAAACAAATGGGGCAAAACACGAGGGAGAAGGGGGGTCAGAATAAACGGCCCATCCCCCCCTTGATAATTTTGCAGGAGTGGGCGCGGTCAGCTGATTTGGAGTTCTACATTATGCTGTAGAATAGGGTGTTTCGTATGTATCAGGGGTTGACGTTTTACATATGAATTTAGAATAATTTACGAGTATTCAATATTTCAACATATATTGTCTTTCTTCGAATACTTTATGAGTTATCAATACTTCAACATATAGGCTACTGTTATTCCTCTACTTATCTTGAAAACTTTGTATTTTTAATTAGATCACGATGGAAATAAATGTATCTATCTATTGCCAGACATCATGATCTTTCTCTTACTTTTCATACGTTCCACGTGGCCGAACCATCTCAAGGTGTTCCTTTTCACACATTCAGATCCACACCACACCTCTTGTACTTCTTCATTCGTTGGTGTATCCCTCTATGTGACTTCACACAAACTTCTCAAGTAGCATATTTCCACACCTCTCACTCTTGATTTGTGTCTCTCCAACAACGTCCATGCTTCACTTCTGTACGTCAATGTCGGGATTACCACACAATCATGCAAGGACTTCTATATTTCCATGCTGACCACTCTATTCCTTCTTACTGCTTTCAGCGTTCCTTCAACCATCTCCCCTTGTTGCACCCTCTCCCACACTTCTTCATCCATACTCCCATCTTTACTTTTAAGCTTCATAGAGATCTAGGGAGCAAGCTAAAACAAATATATTATATACCGGTAAGAATAACAAATAGATAAATTAATAACAAATAGATAAATTAATAAAATAACGTCCCCTTAATATCCCACAGCCCGTCCTTTGCCACACCTAAATTATTATCCGGAAAATCAACATACAAATTACTATCTAGAAAATCCACATCCAAATTACTATCCGGAACATCCACATCCAAATTACTATCCAGAACATCCACATCCAAATTACTATCCGGAACATCCACATCCAAATTACTATCCGGAACATCCACATCCAAATTACTATCCGGAAAATCCACATCCAAGTTACTATCCGGAACCTCCACATCCAAGTTACTATCCGGAACATCCACATCCAAATTACTATCCAGAACATCCACATCCAAATTACTATCTGGAACATCCACATCCAAATTACTATCCGGAACATCCACATCCACATCTACATCACTATCACTATCCGGAACATCCACATCACATCCAAGTTACTATCCGGAACATCCACATCCAAGTTACTAGCCGGAACATCCACATCACTATCCGGAACATCTATATCCAAATTACTATCCAGAACATCCACATCCACATCCAAATTAATATCCGAAACATCCACATCCAAATTACTATCCGAAACATCCACATCCACACCCAAATTACTATCCGGAACATTCACATCCACATGAGTATCTGAAACATCCACATCCAAATTACTATCGGGAGCATCCACATCCACATTACTATCCAGAACATCCACATCCAAATTACTATCCAGAACATTCACATCCACATTGCTATCCAGAACATTCACATCCACATTACTATCCAGAACATTCACATCCACATTACTATCCAGAACATTCACATCCACATTACTATCCGGAACATCCACATCTAAATTACTATCCAGAACATTCACATCCACATTACTACCCAGAACATCCACATCCAAATTACTATCCGGAACATCCACATCCAAATTACTATCCGGAAAATCCACATCCAAATTACTATCCGGAACATCCTCATCCAAATTAATATCCGGAACATCCACATCCAAATTACTATCCGGAACATCCACATCCAAATTACTATCCCGAACATTCACATCCAAATTACTATCCGGAACATCCACATCCAAATTACTATCCGGAAAATCCACATCCACATTACTATCAGGAACATCCACATCCAAATTACTATCCGGAACATTCACATCCACATTGCTATCAGGAACATCCACATCCAAATTACACTCCGGAACATGAACAACGACCTTACTGTATATATACCGTGTTATCATTGCCTGGTTCCTAAATGTCTCAAACGCCCAGGTAGAAGAGCAAAAACAGAATTAATTGGTGTTTTAGTACCGTGTTCGTGAAGGTCATTCACTTTTTGCAATGTTATCTAATGCAAGATTAATGAAAGCAATGTGTACAACTGAAGGTGCTGTATTGTATGTAATAATAATGATATAAATAACAATACTTGTCGGTGCATTGTTCATTGCAGCCCTGAGGCTGAAAATATACAGAGTTTATCTTAAGGCTAGGTACAGTACCTTAACAAATTGTTTTCTTCTATATTCCAACTACTCCCTCTCGGGCATAGGATGAGAGCCTGTACATTCAACCGTACATTGAACAGCAAAGCCCGTGAGGTCTCGTTCCAGTCTAGGGAGTGAGACATGTGAAGCACTTTGGGATACAACCAGCTCCCGATATCTTGCCTTCGCAAGATGCACGGTTGCCCACCCACGGCCCGAAGCAGCCACATCTTTGAAGCTACTTCACTCCAGTACTTCACTGTCTCACCACCTAGACTCGGACCCTCACTCTCAGAACGCCACCTATTGAGCAATGAACTCACAAGGCATTTCCCCCCTGTAGCATATTTTGAATATGGGAATATTCATACAATGCTATTTAATCAGGGAACAATGAGGGTATTTTTTTGGGGCATCTTGGCGGGCTTTGTGGTAATGCACTCATACTAGGTACAGCACAAATTCCATCCCAATCATATCTTCCCGTTGATATATTGGGATTCGAACCCGGGACCATTGGAGTACCAGTCGAGTGGCATGACCATTCCACCACACTACGAGGTCACATGCGACCTTTGGCGACAGTGAGATGCCTGGCTTCCCACCAAGTACATACGCAGATGCAATTTATATTGGTGAGAAGATGTGTAGGCTAACACTAACTGATAGCAGCTTGGTTAGGGAGGAACCACGATACAATTCTCTCCGTCGCTGTGGTCGAAAAAACCTTTAGGATTCTGATGGATTCGAACCCTCGACACCATGCAGTCAGCGCGAGACCACAGTACAGCGCTTTAGACCACAGGACCACAGCATATGTATGTACTGTATGTATGTATGTATGTATGTACTCCGGAACATACCCCATAGCTGGGGGTGATCGACTCGAAACAGAGCCTTAGGTGTATTAACCCTTTGTGGGGCGGAGTGTTTTTGGAGATAGTGCAAATTCGCGCGCTCATAGGTCCAAATTTGCTTGATCCCTCGCATGATCAGATTTGGTAACTTGGCCTATAAAGGGTTAACAGAAACAACATTTAAAGTTCCAATTCTTAGGGTCTGGGACCACTTTTGTGGTCCCTCGCCACTTACTCTGTCTCGTCTAGTAGGTGAATTTTGGAAGGGGAGGAAGATTCCTCTTAGCCCCCTGCCCCAAGAAGGAAAAGTAGGACAGTAAAAGAGACAGACAGAAACAGCCAAGGTTGGGTAGAGGATGCCAAACCTCACTCTGGATAGGACCAGCCCTCACTAATGTTTCTCTTAATATGCATGTTTAGCCCCATGTTGTTTGAGATCTTTAGACGTTAACCTCATCAGTTTGACAATTTCAAGAACTTTCGCCCCATTTCTGTCAATGTTAAGACCTTTTGTGCCATTTAGATGTCTCTTTTTTCCTGACGAGCAATAGCGAGCCTTTAATTTAAGAGGAACCGGACTTCGACCAGGACATTTTTCTACCGAAAAATGTGCAAATTCATCTTGAACGGGGGTCTAGGGGTTATAATTTTAAGCTTGATGGAGGGCTAGGGAACAAACTAAAAACCTCCCCTAATAGTGGTGATGGTAGTTTTGATGGTTTTATTATTATCGTTTTTTTTTTTTTTTTTTTTGCATCAGTGTAAGTTCTTCTGTGATATTGCATTGCTGATGATATAGTTATTATTTTCATCATAAATACTGTACATCCGAGGTGAAGCCACTGATTTCGGGGGCTGATAAGTGATTGTTACTTCTAAATGCTTGTGTGCTTGCTTTTCGTGGGCGAAATGTTTTATGCGTTCTACCCCTGTCCCTTCTTTTTCCCTTCTTGGGTCTCTTGCTGATCCTCCCTACCCCTTGTGGGAGTAAGGGCTGGCTACTGACTGACTGACTGACTTAATAGTATTAGTAGTATCTTATTGACGATTATATTGATGCATTATAATAATGAATTAATGAATTATTTCAATATTGCTCCTGCTAACCCCTTCTGTACCGGCGACGTCATATTAATCTTAATTTAGCTATATTTAGACGGTTTTGTGTTGTTTAAGAAGGATCTGAAGTAGTAAAAAGGGTTGAGCGGGATAGTTCGAAGCATGTTAATTGCTGAACGCCCTTTGTAAACTAAATAATATCGTCTAATAGTTGTCAGAATAAAGTTATAAAGACGTCGTCGGTACAGAAGGGGTTAAATGTAATAATAATGAATGTGTTATATGAGTTTTTGGTCTTATTGGAAGTGGTGGTGGTGGTGATGTTGATGTAACTTGTTATCATTATTGACGAGTTCACTGTTATTACCACTGATAAAATTAACACAGACAACGCTGTTTATGCTCTTTATGCTGTTGTTGTTGTTGTTGTTGTTGTGGACATAGTCTTTTATTGCTGTTGAAGGGTTCATTCCTTTGCTCTGATTAAGATGTATGTGATATTGATATTGATGTTTGTTGTTGTTGTTGTTACAGGTTTATTTTTGTCTGTTATGGTTTCTCTTATAACCTATTTCTGATGAGGATATAGTTATTGTTTAGGTTGGTATATAACGAAGGGAAGCAATTTAATATCGTCTCTAATAAGATCATTGTTATTGAGCTTGTTCTATGCATATAACTTATATTGATGTACGTGTTGCATTGTTATTATTGATGTACCAATGTTGGTGTTCCTGATGATATTGTTGTTGATGAATTCATTGTCGTTACTCCTGTTAACATTATGAATGGTTTATTATGAATCATGTTTTGTTGTGTTTGTTGCTGTTAAGGGGGTAGTGGTTGTTTTTTGGTCTATGTATTTATATATTCATCTATTTTTTTAGTTTTCTCGCTAGGCCTCCATCAAGCTTAAAATAACACACCCTAGACCCCCTTTCAACATAAATTTGTAAATGTTTTGGTAGAGAAATTTCCCGGCCTAGATCCTTCTCAAATTACAGGCTCGCTTTCGCTCGCCAGAAAAATATCGACACCTAAATGGCACGAAAGGTCTTAATATTGACAAAGAAATGGGGTGAAAGGTGTTAAATTGGCAAACTAATAGAAGGAACGTCCTAAAATTTCAAAACGAATATGCTAAGCATGAGGGAGAAGGAGGTCCATAAAAAGCGAATACCTACCTCTTAAACAGTTCATTGTTATTGCTAATTTTAGTTGTTGGCGCAGGTTAAACATTTCACTGGTGCTGTTCTATTTAATGGAGTTGTTCATAATTGGTTTCCTCGTACAAGGAAATCATTACCAACTACTATAAGCTGTGGATTTATGTTTATAACTGTATTCTGTTAACATACAATTACCAAAAGATTGGACGTCACTAACGTCGTCCATCTTATTCCATTATTTACACCTTTCTGAGGCTCTCTCTCTCTCTCGCTCTCTCTCTCTCTCTCTAAATATATATATATATATATATATATATATATATATATGACTGTGTGTGTGTGTGTGTGTGTGTGTGTGTGTGTGTGTGTGTGTGTGTGTGTGTGTGTGTGCGCGCGCACGCATGTTGGTGTGTGGCAAAATACAAATCCTTCGGCAGCAAGTTTATTTCAACGAAAAATTCTGACAAAAAGCGAAGGAGAGGAAAAAGTCCTGTGATTATTTTTCTCGACCTTTGAATATTTGTCTACAACCTTCCCTTCCTCTATTGTGTTCAATATTTAATTAGCAAAAGACAAAAATATATGGTTCAAAAGGAAGGAATTGGTAATGAATAGGTTTAATCCGAGGAGTGAATTTGAAATGGTCGATGAGATGTATTTCGGATTGTCCATAATATACAATTGGGTATTTGCAAAACACTATGAATGACTTTGGACAGTTGAGGGTAAAGTAGTATATACACATTGGACTTTTAATATAAGAATGTGTTCATAAAAGATACACAATGGGTAATGAGAATATAAAGGAGGCACAAAACAGAAGGGATCCACATGACTAGATTAATTGCAGGAAAAACAATGGGAGCTGTGTGTGTGTGTGTAAGTGTGTGTGTGTGTGTAAGTGTGTGTGTGTAAGTGTGTGTGTGTAAGTGTGTGTGTGTAAGTGTGTGTGTGTGTGTGTGTGTGTGTGTGAGTGAGTGATACAAATATAATAACATGTTGCAATACCGGTATGTATCTATCCACTATAAATCCAAATTAATTATATTGATATATTACTTACAACTTTTGCTTTCTTCCAGACTGGCCATAACCTCTACAACTGCTGCTGACACGGTAAGATAACAATTATGTCACATTGAGTTTGGATCTTCGTGTATAGCAATTAGTAACATTTAATAACAACATTTAAATTTACATATAACATTATTGCATTTATTTGAGTTTACTGTATTAGTTTACTGTGTTATAACTAGTGCAATTAGTAAGATGGTTAAATTGCATACATTGTTGAGAGCCACATCAATTAGTAAGATGGTTAAATTGAATACATTGTTGAGAGCCACATCAATTTGGCATTCGTTATATGTAGGCTATCACAATGTGTATTAATATACTGAAAACACATTCCAATTAATATTAAAATCCATTACAACACAACAATTATACCTATTAGAGTTGATACACACCATACATTATAATTATATTCCTCACAAGACGTTTATTTTGTTCCGGTATTTGTAAACAACTTGAACAACTTGAGATGGTTCGGCCATATGGAACGTATGGAAAGCGAGAGAATGACTAAGAGGGTGTACGAGAGCGAGGTGGAGGGACAGAGGGGGAGAGGTAGACCGAATATGAGGTGGAAGGATGGAGTGAGGAAGTACATGAACGAAGGCGGTGCTGGTTGGGGGGAGGGGCGTCGACTGACTGGGGACAGAGGTGCATGGGGGCGGTTCGTTCGTGGCCACCCCTTCGGGGATCACGGCGTCAGGCAATAGATACATAGATAGATCACCAATAAGCTTATACATTGCATATATATTATATATGGTATTTTGTTATGTTACTGTAGCCGCTGTTTAGTGATGTTATAATTGGTCTGGAGCAGCTGTTTAGTGTTTTATAATTGGTCTGGAGCAAGTGTTTAGTGATGTTAAAATTGGTCCGGAGCAGCTGTTTAGTGATGTTATAATTGGTCTGGAACAGCTGTTTAGTGATATTATAATTGGTCTGGAGCAGCTGTTTAGTGATGTTATAATTGGCCTGGAGCTGCTGTTTAGTGATGTTATAATTGGTCTGGAGCAGCAGTTTAGTGATGATATAATTGGTCTGGAGCAGCTGTTTAGTGATGTTATAATTGGTTTGGAGCAGCTGTTTAGTGATGTTATAATTGGTCTGGAGCAGCTGTTTAGTGATGTTATAATTGGTCTGGAGCAGTTGTTTAGTGATGTTATAATTGGTCTGGAGCAGCTGTTTAGTGATGTTATAATTGGTCTGGAGCAGCTGTTTAGTGATGTTATAATTGGTCTGGAGCAGTTGTTTAGTGATGTTATAATTGGTCTGGAGCAGTTGTTTAGTGATGTTATAATTGGTCTGGAGCAGCTGTTTAGTGATGTTATAATTGGTCTGGAGCAGTTGTTTAGTGATGTTATAATTGGTCTGGAGCAGCTGTTTAGTGATGTTATAATTGGTCTGGAGCAGTTGTTTAGTGATGTTATAATTGGTCTGGAGCAGCTGTTTAGTGATGTTATAATTGGTCTGGAGCAGTTGTTTAGTGATGTTATAATTGGTCTGGAGCAGCTGTTTAGTGATGTTATAATTGGTCTGGAGCAGTTGTTTAGTGATGTTATAATTGGTCTGGAGCAGCTGTTTAGTGATGTTATAATTGGTCTGGAGCAGTTGTTTAGTGATGTTATAATTGGTCTGGAGCAGCTGTTTAGTGATGTTATAATTGGTCTGGAGCAGTTGTTTAGTGATGTTATAATTGGTCTGGAGCAGCTGTTTAGTGATGTTATAATTGGTCTGGAGCAGCTGTTTAGTGATGTTATAAGTGGGCTGGAGCAGCTGTTTAGTGATGTTATAATTGGTCTGGAGCAGCTGTTTAGTGATGTTATAATTGGTCTGGAGCAGTTGTTTAGTGATGTTATAATTGGTCTGGAGCAGCTGTTTAGTGATGTTATAATTGGTCTGGAGCAGTTGTTTAGTGATGTTATAATTGGTCTGGAGCAGCTGTTTAGTGATGTTATAATTGGTCTGGAGCAGCTGTTTAGTGATGTTATAAGTGGTCTGGAGCAGTTGTTTAGTGATGTTATAATTGGTCTGGAGCAGCTGTTTAGTGATGTTATAATTGGTCTGGAGCAGTTGTTTAGTGATGTTATAATTGGTCTGGAGCAGCTGTTTAGTGATGTTATAATTGGTCTGGAGCAGCTGTTTAGTGATGTTATAAGTGGTCTGGAGCAGCTGTTTAGTGATGTTATAATTGGTCTGGAGCAGTTGTTTAGTGATGTTTAGTGGTCTATGTTTAGTGATGTTATAAGTGGTCTGGAGCAGCTGTTTAGTGATGTTATAATTGGTCTGGAGCAGCTGTTTAGTGATGTTATAATTGGTCTGGAGCAGTTGTTTAGTGATGTTATAATGGTCTGGAGCAGCTGTTTAGTGATGTTATAAGTGGTCTGGAGCAGCTGTTTAGTGATGTTAATTGGTCTGGAGCAGCTGTTTAGTGATGTTATAAGTGGTCTGGAGCAGCTGTTTAGTGATGTTATAAGTGGTCTGGAGCAGCTGTTTAGTGATGTTATAATTGGTCTGGAGCAGCTGTTTAGTGATGTTATAATTGGTCTGGAGCAGCTGTTTAGTGATGTTATAAGTGGTCTGGAGCAGCTGTTTAGTGATGTTATAAGTGGTCTGGAGCAGCTGTTTAGTGATGTTATAAGTGGTCTGGAGCAGCTGTTTAGTGATGTTATAAGTGGTCTGGAGCAGCTGTTTAGTGATGTTATAAGTGGTCTGGAGCAGCTGTTTAGTGATGTTATAGGTGGTCTAGAGCAGCTGTTTAGTGATGTTATAAGTGGTCTGGAGCAGCTGTTTAGTGATGTTATAAGTGGTCTGGAGCAGCTGTTTAGTGATGTTATAAGTGGTCTCTCTTGGTGCCCCGCCCATGTTTAGTCTGTAAGGGGGGGGGCGGGGCGTCAACTATATTAAGGGGAGATTGGTGGTTTTACTAGACCCCCTTCTCCCTCATGTTTAGCTACACTACTTTGTCGATTCTAAGATGTTTGTCCCATTAGTCTGTAGATTTTAAGAGCGTTCGCCCCATTTTTTTGCTAATATTAAGACCTTTCGTGCTATGTATGTGTCAATTTACTTCCTGGCGAACGATAGTGAGCCTGATATTTTGGAAGAATTCGGCCGGGAAATGTTTCTACCAAAAATATACAAATTAATCTAGAAGGGAGATCTAATGGAAGTTTATTCAAGTTTGATGGAAGTCTAGGGAGAAAACTAAAAATATGATAAACCAATATACTGTAATATTATTTTTATCAATATACTGTAAATGAGGAAATATATACGCCCATCTCCCCTTAACTATCATATCTGTCTGTCTTTTGGTTCATAAGAATAGATAAAAACTTCCCTGACAAACTAGTCTAAAATTAAGACATGACATATATAAGTGTAATATATAAGATTGAGCCTGCCCGAAATTGTCGATTTTGGCGATGTGACTAGCCTATGGAGCGTTTGGAAAAGTGTTGTTATTTGGGTGATGCAATTTCTGCCGACAGTGAGATAGAGTATATTAGCCTGGCTCTCTTGATAGTGTTGTATGTGGCTAGGGAAAGTTAAGAGAGCTGCTACCGCTTCTTTCACTTCGCTTGAAAGGAAAGCTATGTGCTTCGTGTATTAAAAGTGTAAAAACCTAATTTTCAGTAACACTGGCCAGTAAATGTAAATTAAATTAATAGATTAGACCGCAAAGAGATCGGAATGGTAGGATGGATATGGGAAGGTAATTGAAAGATATGGTAACTAATATGAGGAGGTGGAAATAATGTTGAAATAATAGTTAACTAAAAATGTCTGAAAAGATGAATGTCTGTGAATGTGGAAGAAGCTGTGTGGATGAGTAGACCTGGAAAGACGTGGGCTCATGTCCTACGATTATATATTAAACTTAAAAACTTGGCACCAAAAATGGGCTGCCTGGAATGCCGCCATTACGCCCATGGCAGCGTACATTGAGACGCAGGCAATACAAGTGACGCCCCTAATGTTCGCACTATAATTATAACTAACTATCTGCAGATATCTGACCTATTGTTGTGTTGAGTGACCTGTGTTGCCTGTGTCTTAGTGTACACTGGGCCTCAGACACTAACAATGTACGTTATATGGATCACTTTTCTTTATAGTGTACATTATGTATGTATTGGGAAGTAGGAGACAACAACCTCGTGAGGTGTACGGTAGTTCACGTGTATCGTTGGATAAGGCAGATTTACACAAGATTTACCGGTAAATTTAAATCTATTACTTCCTCTGGCAACATGTGTACACCATTTTGCTCTATTATCTCAACTAGACTGATGGTAGATTATACAAGTATATTTCCGAAATTGTTGGCTCAGAGTTATGGAGAAACATTATTTGTTGATAAAAAGTATTCTTGTATTTGAGGCTGTTAGTGTCCTTGGTTGGTTGGTTGGTTGGTTGGTTGTTGATGAGTGGTGACCACCGGGCTGTGTTAGTATCACTGTTGGGAAGAATCACAGTACCTTATATTATTATATATACATATACCTGTACAGTATATTATAGCACACACGCACATCCACCTTTACGTTCCCACATGGGCTCACTCACGCGTATTACCTCGCTTACATATTGTAGGCCTACACCCACAAATACACCGCTACTCATTTCTACTCCCTCACACATGCTTATATACACACTCTCTCTCTCTCTCCCTCTCTCTCTCTCTCTCTATATATATATATATATATATATATATATATATATATATATATATATATAATATATATAGAATGCTGAGAAACTCGTGGTTGACAACGTTTCGAGAAATCTATTATATTCTAAAAACAAAGAAAATCTTCTTTCAAACTTAATATAGCTGTATAATACATTGTTTAAGACGTTAAAACAGTACTAAACAAGAGGTAGATTTGACGAAGGCTTATATAATTATCCCTTCTGTACGGCGACGTCTTTTGTATTTTATTCTAGCTATATTTAGACGATGTTGTACACCTTAAGAAGGATATGTGGCAGTACAAAGGGTAAATTGAGATAGTTCGAAGCCATATAATTGCTGGAGCCTCTTCTTAAATTGACAGAAATTGTCTATATAGAGCTAGAATAAAATTTAAAGGACGTCGCCGGTACAGAAGGGGTTAAATGGTAGAGGAAAATACTTGAGGGTACGACCGTAAATATAATAACACTCACACCGGTAACAAATTCGATTGTTAAAATATTAAAAGTTGACGAAATAAAGTGGAAAATCTTGGGATAGGCTGAATAGCTCAAAGTGAACGAAATATCTAAAAATGTGAGAAGTTCATTAGATCTGTTGTTGCTTGGCTTTCTTTATACACCACCGTATGTTTTCCTAATTCCTTTTAATCTCTCTCTCTCTCTTCCAATCTAGAGAAAGTATCAGACCTAACCATACAATCGGACTGTGTTTCTGTATCTTCCTGCTCTCCAGTTCTTCCTATAGATTCCCGTCTTCGTTCCATTTGGATCTTTCTTTCTTTACTTATTTATTTATTGATTGATATTTATAGACTTATCCAATGTATTTGTGTTTCATTTACATATAACTTATTACGAAATGTTACAATAATTCCGGTATATACTGTATATATATATATATATATATATATATATATATGAAAGAGAGAGAGAGAGAGAGAGAGAGAGCATTAGCATTAGATAAACAATCATCAGGTAAATAAGTACATAATTATCGTCTTCCAGGCTTGTACTGTACTTCTGGGCGGGAGCATAACCAAGAGTAGTCGCTTTTAATGGACTTCCTTCTCCCTCATGTTTAGCATACTAGTTTTGAAATGTTAAGACGTTCGTTCCGTTAGTTTGTCGATTTTATGTCCTTTCGCCCCATTCCTTTGTCAATATTATGACCTTTCGTGCCATTTAGGTATCGATTTTTTTTTTTTTTTTTTTTTTTAAAGAGACAATGAACGGAGAAAAACACAGATAAAACCAAAAGGTCATGTGCCTAAAGGCATCCTCCATTCATAAAATGTTTGGAACAACTGGATTTAAACATATGTAGATTGTAAGTTTGTGGAAAGCAATTCGAGGGAAGTGAATTCCAAAGAGTAGTAGTTCTAGGGATAAATGAATTTTGATAAGCAGAAGTTCTGCATTGTGGAGGAGAAAGTGTAAATTCATGGGCGCTCTCAGCTGCCCCAGTTCTACGGGGAAAGATGTGGAGAGGCGGCACAATTGAAGCAAGTTTCTCGGAACAATTGCTGTGAAAATATCTGTAGAATAATGAAAGGGATGCAACGTTTCTTCGTATGGATAATGTAGGAAGGTCCTGTGTGATTGCAGGGTTATTGATTAATCTAATAGCTTTATTTTGAATTTTGTCCAACTGCCTCAATGCAACCACTCCACAGAGGTGAACAGTAATCCATCTGAGAACGCACATGACTTTTATATATTACGGCCAACTGCTCGTCAGTGATGAATTATCGAACTCTGTACAGGAGTCCCAGTTTTTTAGAGGCATTCTTAGCAATGCTTCTAACATAATGTGTCCATCTCAAGTTAGTAGTTAATGTTACACCGAGAATGTCAATACTAGGGGAAGTGGGAATATTTACATCATTAAAAAATATATGGGAGTCAGTGAGATTCTGTCGGTTAGAAAAATGAATGTACTTGGTTTTCTGTGCATTAAAGGAAACTAGATTCTTTTGTCCCCATTCCTCAATTCTAGAAAGGTTTAGCGATAGCGAGCCTGTAATTTTAGAGGGAACCGGCCTTCGGGTAAGAAATTTTTCTACCGGGGTGTTAGTTTAGTCTTGATGGAGGTCTAGCGAAGAAACTCAAAATTATATTAGTATATATAATTATACATAGACTAAAAAGCAAGAACTACCCCCTTAACAGCAGAACATTAGACTAAAGCTAGCGTTTATATGCATATGCTCCCGGGGCTACACTTCTCCTTTTTGGCCAAATCCCTTCACCTTTACTGGCTGACTCTCTCTGCTGCTCTTATGCCGCTTTCACACGAGCGCCTTTTCCGGCAATGTTCCATGAATAAGTTTGTTCTCGTATTATTTCGGGACTTTTCGCACTGGTATCGGTAACTAGACTGAAGGTAGATTATGTTAGCCGGCTGAATTCTAATGCAGTGACATTTTTTAAGCTTCCAGATCCGTAAACATTGCTGGAAAAAGGGCTCGTGTGACTCCGGCTTTACGGGGGGTGTTTGCTCTGTGTCAGATTGTTTATTTGGCCAATTTGCTCTGTGCTGCCTCTGCTTGTACTGTTATTCTCTCTCTCTCTCTCTCTCTCTCTCTCTGTCTCTCTCTCTGTCTGTCTGTCTGTCTGTCTGTCTGTCTGTCTCTCTCTCTCTCTCTCTCTCTCTCTCTCTCTCTCTCTCTCTCCTCTCTCTTTCTGTCTGTCTGTCTGTCTGTCTGTCTGTCTGTCTGTCTACCTGTCTGTCTGTCTGTCTGTCTGTCTCTCTCTCTCTCTCTCTCTCTCTCTCTCTCTCTCAGCGCCCCTCCTGTGGTTGGCATTAACCTCCCCTGATAATTGCTGATGGCGGCAATTCAATATACAAACAATTGCATTAATTAAGGCTAATAATAAGCATAGCCTATAATTATGTTAGTATTATCCATATTGTTATAAGCGATCCTTCTCTAGATAGCCAAATAAAGTCCTGGTATAAATTGCTTTGTGAATCAAATTTGGAATATACATTTCGGCACTTATTCTTAAATAATGCCATCTTAATACATAATGGTAATGGTTAAGAAAGTTTACTCCAGAGAAAAGTCATAATTTTTAAGTACACATTTTAACCAATTCAGTACCAGTGCCGTCCTTTTAACTTTACTCTGGCTACTATTAAACGATTATATTCAGTTTAAAATGGGCTTCCAGCAATTAACAGGTTTCGAATTATCTCACTAACCATTATTACTACCACAAATCCTCCATAAACTGACCAAAATCGTCTAAATATAGCTATAATAATATTAAGTAGACATGACCAGTACAGAAGGGCTTGATACATAATAGCAATGGTTAAGAAAATTTACCCCGGAGAAAAGTCACATAATTTTGAACCCCCGTGACCTCAAGCGATTTAATATAAATGTACACTCCTGCTGTACACTCCAACCTCTAAATTGTTCCCTGACTTTCATCCAACCCCTCCCCCTCCTAACTCTACATTCGCTCTCTCCATCTACTCACCTCTCTCCATCCATGTATCTACTTCCTACCACTCTACTCTACCTCCCATCATCCATGCTGTGATTCCCTCCTTCCACTACCTTATCCACTCACGACTCTCTCCATACATGTATCTACTTCCTACCAGAATTACTCTACCTCCCATCATCCATGCTGTGATTCCCTCCTTCCACTTACCTCTCTCCATCTACTCACCTCTCTCCATCCATGTATCTACTTCCTACCACTCTACTCTACCTCCCATCATCCATGCTGTGATTCCCTCCTTCCACTTACCTCTCTCCATCTACTCACCTCTCTCCATCCATGTATCTACTTCCTACCACTCTACTCTACCTCCCATCATCCATGCTGTGATTCCCTCCTTCCACTTACCTCTCTCCATCTACTCACCTCTCTCCATCCATGTATCTACTTCCTACCACTCTACTCTACCTCCCATCATCCATGCTGTGATTCCCTCCTTCCACTTACCTCTCTCCATCTACTCACCTCTCTCCATCCATGTATCTACTTCCTACCACTCACTCTACTCTACCTCCCATCATCCATGCTGTGATTCCCTCCTTCCACTTACCTCTCTCCATCTACTCACCTCTCTCCATCCATGTATCTACTTCCTACCACTCTACTCTACCTCCCATCATCCATGCTGTGATTCCCTCCTTCCACTTACCTCTCTCCATCTACTCACCTCTCTCCATCCATGTATCTACTTCCTACCACTCTACTCTACCTCCCATCATCCATGCTGTGATTCCCTCCTTCCACTTACCTCTCTCCATCTACTCACCTCTCTCCATCCATGTATCTACTTCCTACCACTCTACTCTACCTCCCATCATCCATGCTGTGATTCCCTCCTTCCACTTACCTCTCTCCATCTACTCACCTCTCTCCATCCATGTATCTACTTCCTACCACTCTACTCTACCTCCCATCATCCATGCTGTGATTCCCTCCTTCCACTTACCTCTCTCCATCTACTCACCTCTCTCCATCCATGTATCTACTTCCTACCACTCTACTCTACCTCCCATCATCCATGCTGTGATTCCCTCCTTCCACTTACCTCTCTCCATCTACTCACCTCTCTCCATCCATGTATCTACTTCCTACCACTCTACTCTACCTCCCATCATCCATGCTGTGATTCCCTCCTTCCACTTACCTCTCTCCATCTACTCACCTCTCTCCATCCATGTATCTACTTCCTACCACTCTACTCTACCTCCCATCATCCATGCTGTGATTCCCTCCTTCCACTTACCTCTCTCCATCCATGTATCTACTTCCTACCACTCTACTCTACCTCCCATCATCCATGCTGTGATTCCCTCCTTCCACTTACCTCTCTCCATCTACTCACCTCTCTCCATCCATGTATCTACTTCCTACCACTCTACTCTACCTCCCATCATCCATGCTGTGATTCCCTCCTTCCACTTACCTCTCTCCATCTACTCACCTCTCTCCATCCATGTATCTACTTCCTACCACTCTACTCTACCTCCCATCATCCATGCTGTGATTCCCTCCTTCCACTTACCTCTCTCCACATCTACTCACCTCTCTCCATCCATGTATCTACTTCCTACCACTCTACTCTACCTCCCATCATCCATGCTGTGATTCCCTCCTTCCACTTAATTTTACCACTTCCTCTTTGATTCCTTCCCCTACCTTCCCTCTCCATTTCTTAAGGGGGGTGACCTGCTTTTTTATCTTTCTTGGTTGTATTCATTCGGCCCCATTCAGTGATAGCAAGCCAGCTTTTTATGAATGAATACGGCTTCGCCGGAGACATTTTTCTATCGAAAATTTTATAATTTTAGCCAGCTGTCTTACTCATTATCCAAAATATGGTGGCTCGCTATCGCTCGCCAGGTATAAATCAACACCTAGATAGGGCTCGCCAGGTATAAATCGACACCTAGATAGGGCTCGCCAGGTATAAATTGACACCTAGATAGGGCTCGCCAGGTATAAATTGACACCTAGATAGGGCTCGCCAGGTATAAATCAACACCTAGATAGGGCTCGCCAGGTATAAATTGACACCTAGATAGGGCTCGCCAGGTATAAATTGACACCTAGATAGGGCTCGCCAGTTATAAATCAACACCTAGATAGGGCTCGCCAGTTATAAATCAACACCTAGATAGGGCTCGCCAGGTATAAATCAACACCTAGATAGGGCTCGCCAGGTATAAATTGACACCTAGATAGGGCTCGCCAGGTATAAATTGACACCTAGATAGGGCTCGCCAGTTATAAATCAACACCTAGATAGGGCTCGCCAGGTATAAATCGACACCTAGATAGGGCTCGCCAGGTATAAATCAACACCTAGATAGGGCTCGCCAGGTATAAATCGACACCTAGATAGGGACAAACGTTATAAAACAGTAGGCTGAACGGGACCGAATGGATACAACCAAGATAGAGAAATATAGCAGGTCACCCCCTTAATATCCCACCCATTACCACCTCCTCCCTCCAGCCTTCCCATCATTAACTCCCCTCTTCCCTTCCAAACACGTTCACTTCTTCTTGCAGTCTCTCCCATCTCTAAGCCCTCCCTCCCATCTACTCCTGATCCCTACACTCCATACCATTCCTGTATGCCACTCCCTCCTATAGGTCTGTTCAATTTATGTAGGCAAGACATCGTGAACCCTAACCTATGTAAATCAAATACGGCTGGAGGAAATAGGCTGTGATTTTCTATAGCAATTCCCTGGCTAACTTTTCCCAAATTATGGAGATATTAGCTCGATTACTTATTAGCTTTTGAGTAATAGAGGTTAATGGTTAAGATGTTTGGCTTACTCATAATAAATAGACAATAGTACTTCAATCCAGCTTGCCATTGCCTCCTCCACTCCCTCCCTTGTCTCTAGCAACTTTCACCTTCGCCTTCAAACTCAAGAATGTCATACTTTGTAATTATGCCCTTCGCCTGGAATCCTGCCAAATATTTTCTTTGATTCGCCAAAAACTCCTTTATCAATAAAACATTATCTGAACTTTCCTACTCTAGCTCATCCCAAGCTTTTTGGCATTTAGCCAAAAGCCTCTCCAACAATTTCACCTCATCTTTCCCTCCTCTTTTCCACTCTGACGGTACCTATGTCACCCCTTCCTCCTTCTTCGACTCAGATATTAGTTAAAATAGGACTTCAGAGGCTATCAACCCTTCTGGATTATTAAGCCACCACACTGTAAGTCGAGCATAATTTCAGGACTGGAACCCCTTTTTCGAGAACTCCAGTCCCTTGTCTACTCATTCTTTCTTTTACTCAACAAGTGAACTCTGGAACTCTCTCCCTCCCTCAATCAATCTGTCCTTCACCTCCCCCATACCAATACCCTCTCCTCCAGTCAGTGTTGCCAATTTAGCTACTTATTTGCTAGATTTACAGGTATTTACTTCGATCTAGAGGGAGGTGTGGCGGAGTGGTCTTTCCACTGGACTGGTAATCCAATGGGCCCGGGTTCGACTCCCGATATGTCAATGGTAAGATATTATTGGGATGGAATTAGTGCTGTACCTAGTGTCAGTGCATCACCACAGCACACCGAAATGCCAAAAAAATACCCTCATTGTTCCCTGATTAAATAGCATTGTATGAATATTCCCATATGCAATATATGTTACAGGGGGGCAATGCCTAGTGAGTTAATTGCTCAATAGGTGGCGTTCTGAGGGTGAGGGTCCGAGTCTGGGGGATGAGACGATGAAGCGCAGGGGCAAAGCAGCTTCAGAGATGGAGTTGCTTCAAGCCATGAGTGGGTGCTTCGCATGTCTCACTCCCTAGACTGGAACAAGACCTCAGGCCTCACCGTGTTCAGCGGTGGAGTGTACAAGTTCTTAGCCTATGCCCGAGAAGGAGTAGTTGGAATATATATACCGGTATATATAAAAAAAAAAAAAAAAAAAAAAATAGCACATGAATTCTAGCGATATTCCGTAGGTTTGAGCCGTTGTTGTGTGATGTTCTAGAGAGTGTGGCCTTATTCTAGCGATGTTTGGCTTATATTTACTATATAGAGAATTTGATTTGGCAACTATACTCCTCCTACACCCACCTTACACTACCTCCCTCTCCTCCCACCCCCACTGCATCTTCATTCCCTCTTCTCCCAAACCAACTCAATCTCCCCCCCTCCCTCCAGCTACCCCTTTTCCTTCTCGACTCTGGCAATGCAACCCACTCAACCAGCTTAAAGTCCCCCCCTTGCCCCCGCCGCCCGCCGCCCGCCTCTCACGCCTATTATCCAGATTATATATTATGAAAGGCTTTGTTGATGTGCATATGCTAAGATGATTCTGACCTTCATACGAGCAGAAGGGGGGGGGGGGGGATTGTGTTAATGTGTTTTTTGTTAATACAAGCGTAAAGGGGACACATTTGTGTTTTATATCTTAGGACTATGTGATAGGCTGTTATTCACATTTGTGTTCTATACATCAACTACAAAACTATATAGGCTATACTATTTATTTAATAGCAAGTTCTATCCAAAAATCAATCCAAAAAGTGTTATAGTTGCATTAAAAAAACAGGGATCCACCAATTTTGATGAGTGGGCTACAGACTACGGCATCCGAGTGTACAACTGATAATGAGCTGGAAACTATGAATGAAGCTGCTGTGATAATGTGGGGTTAGGTTAGGTTATTACTTTTGTTTTGCTAGGCTATTTAATGTTAGTTTATATTAGGATAAATTAGATTAGATCAAATTATACACAAAGTTCGATTGATTAAATTAGTTTTGTTTAGGCTGAGCTGGTATGGTCATGTTGAACGAATGGGAGATGAAAGGCTTACAAAGAGAATATGTGAGTCAGGTACAAGGGGAGATAGAAGGGCAGGAAGACCCCCATTGAGATGGAGAGACTGTGTAAGAAAAGCTTTGGATGATAGAGGAATGACTATAGATCAGGCAGGGGAAGTGGTGGTGGACAGGAGTGAATGGAGAATGCTTGTGAATAGTTGAGTGAACACGTGGTCATTTGGAATAAGGGGTCGGGCGCAAGTTGGACTAGATAATAGTCCATCAGGCGCCTGGCCCGGGGAGACGATTAATATGAAGGGTGTGCCTGGAAGTGTGGTGGGAGGGCTTGTGGCTTTGGCTCCGCTGCATGTCTGCCTGCCGAGATCGGAACCTCTCCGGGTGGTCAGGGGCCGGGGGAGTGCTGGAGCGACCTTGGTGGCCCTGGTCTCTGGGTCTTCTCCTGGGTGACCTAGATGTGTGTGTATTTGTGTTTTTTATCTGCGTTTATTCGTTGTTTTATGTTGTTTTTGTGTTTTCCCTGTTCTTGCTCTGTCTTGAGTCGGCTACCCCCAAAATGGGGATTGGGGCTGAGCATATAGATAGATAGATAGATAGGTTAGAACAGTGAGTTCACTGCTCAATAGGTGGCGTTCTGAGAGTGAGGGTCTGAGTCTGGAGGGTGAGACGGTGAAGCACTTGAACGAAGCAACCAGCCACTTCAGAGATGGAGCTGCTTCGAGCCATGATGGATGCTTCACATGTCTCACTCCCCAGACTGGAACAAGACCTCACAGGCTTCACCGTGTTGAGCGGTGGAATGTACAGGCTCTCAGCCTATGCCCGAGAGGGAGTAGTTGGAATATAGAAAAAAAAAAAAAAAAAAAAATATATATATATATATACTGTATATATACCGGTATATATATATATATATTTTTTTTTTTTTTTTTCCATATTCCAACTACTCCATCTCGGGCATAGGGTGATGGCCTTTACACTTTACCGCTGAACACGGTGAGGCTCGTGAGGTCTTGCTCCAGTCTATGGAGCTTCATGGCTCGAAGCAACTCCATCTCTGACAGCCTCCTCGCCTCTGTGCTTCACAGTCTCATCCTCCAGACTCGGACCCACACGCTCAGAACGCCACCTATTGAGCAATTAGCTCACTAGGCATTGCCCCCTTGTAGCATATTTTTGAATATGGGAATATTCATACAATGCTATTTAATCAGGGAACAATGAGGGTATTTTTTTGGCATTTCGGTGTGCTGTGGTAATGCACTGATACTAGGTACAGCACAAATTCCATTCCAATAATATCTTCCCATTGACATATTGGGATTCGAACCCGGGTCCATTGGATTACCAGTCCAGTGGCAAGACCACTCCGCCACACCTCCCCTTATATATATATATATATATATATATATATACAGTATATAATATATATACAGTATATAGTACAGTACACAGTATAATATTATATACTGTATATATATATATATATATATATATATATATATATATATATATAAAGAGTAGTGAATGTAATTCCACTTACATTGGCCAAACTAAACGCCATCTGACCGCTAGAATCGCGGAACATCAGGGTAAGTCTTACCGAACTGGATTTCCCTTGTCCAAACCTCCTTTCTCAGCTGTTCGAGACCATTGTGAGTCATCAAACCACCCATTAAAAACAAAGGATTTCACTATTCTTCACTCGTCGCCCAACGACGCAACACGCCTCCTTGTCGAGTCTCTCCTTACCCAGAAACTCCGGCCTAGCCTGGGGTCACATGAATTCTCCACACCCTTGCTGTGCTTTTAAGTTTTAACTGGTTAGTACTTGCAGTCTTCAATAAATGTACATGCCCCCCAAGTAGCTTAGGATAATATATTACATATGTTTCGTACTGTTAGCTCTCCATACATTATGCATTTATTATTAAATGTTACTTGTTCTCATAACTCTCTAAACTCACGTATTACTCGCTTCCCACACTGTACACTCCGGAACAACAATTTGTAATCACCATAATTTTCCTAAGAATTTACTACAAGATTTGTATTATTTTAACAATTAATTAACATAGTATTGGTATCCCCTACGAGTTCATATTATACTTCCTAGTATTCTTTTTTCAAGTGTCTTCATGTAGGCGTTTCCTTGCTTTTAGGCTGATGATGGCTATTGTTTAAGCCGAAACGCGTTCCAATTAAACATGTTCATCACAACGCTGGTTTTACTCTTCATATTGCGCCGCCTCCGCTTCCCTCGTGATGAGAGTATTGCTTATATATATATATATATATATATATATATATATATATATATATATATATACTAATAAAAATACTTATAATACTAAGAAGGCGTACGGTCCAGATGGTGTTCCTCCTGTTGTACTCAAAAACTGTGCTTCCGTGCTGACCCCCTGCCTAGGCAAACTCTTTCGTCTCTGTCTCTCCTCTAACATCTTCCCTTCTTGTTGGAAGTTTGCTCTCATTCAACCTGTCCCAAAGAAGGGTGACCGCTCTCAACCCTCCAACTATCGTCCAATTGCTCTCATATCTTGTATCTCTAAAGTTTTTTTAAACTATTCTTGCTTCCTAATTTCTTAAGCATTTCTCTTCTCATAATCTGCTCTCAGATCGCCAGTATGGCTTCCTTAACACCTTACGAGCGGCCTATGCGGTTTATTATATGTACCGCACAGCGGGGTGTTTTTAGCCAAAATAGGGCTGTTTACGTGATCATTTTCATGCCTAAATAAGACCCAGAACGTAAAACAAGTACCTATCCCTGAAAGGGCATAAACAGAGCTTTCGAATGACACCATAACGATCCTTGTATGATGGATAGTTTTCTTGCAATAACCGTGCAACGCGAGTGCAAAAAGCAGGTAATTCGGTACTTTCGGTACATAATTGAGTATGTAGCGAGTGAGAGAGGGAGGAGGGAGCTGAGATTTGTGTCAGTAGGTTCGCCGCGGTGGTCTGGAGCAGTCATACGCTCGCTAGTCTCCTGCCACCACTTGTCTCTCTCTCTCAGCCACATTACGTGCTGAAATTGCCACTCGCCCTATGTCGAGCGCCGCCACATAGTCCAGCTTTTTTTAACTCGACTTATGTTGCTCGCCGCTAATTAAGGGTTAAGGGTCGCTCTACTGGTTATCTTCTTTCATTTCTTACTAACTCTTGGTCATCCAACTTTCGGGACTTCGGTGAGACTTATTCTGTTGCACTAGACATATCAAAGGCCTTCGATAGAGTCTGGCACAAACCTTTATTTTCCAAACTGCCCTCCTTCGGTTTCTGTCCCTCCATCTGTGCCTTTGTCTCTAATTTCTTTTCCGGCCGTTCCATAGCTGCGGTTGTGGACGGCCATCACTCATTTCCTCATCCTATTAACTCCGGTGTTCCTCAGGGTTCTGTCCTATCTCCTATTCTCTTTCTAATTTTCATAAATGATCTCAACTGTACATCCTGTCCCATCCATTTATATGCAGGCGACTCTACCTTACACAACTCAATTAGTTTTCCAGAACGCCCCAGCCAGCAGTCCCTCAAAAGCAAACGTAATGAAGCCATAAAACACTTATCTTCTGATCTAGCTACTATTTCCAATTGGGGTAGAGAAATCCTTGTTGCATTTAATGCTTCCAAGACTCAATTTATCCATCTTACTACCCATCAGGACCCTATAAAGGACTATCCCTTATTCTTCAACAATACAAAAATCAACCCTTCATCTTCTCTCAATGTTCTCGGTGTCTCTTTTTCTTCTGCTCTCACTTGGAAGGACCATATTACCAGTCTCGCTAAGGCAGCCTCCCAGAAGCTGGGTGTGCTCAACCGCCTCAAGGGGTTCTTTACCCCTGCGCAGCTTCTTTCTCTGTACAGGGGCACAGTGCGTCCTTGTATTAAGTATTGTTCACATGAGTGTGGAGGATCCTCTCACACCGCACTCATAGACAAAGTAGAAAGGAAAGCCTTTCGTATCATTAACTCCCATCCACTCACCAACTCTCTGCAATCTCTCTCTCTTAAGCCGTCCGGCTGGCTCAGTTGGTAGCGTGCCTGATTCCCATCTTGAAGGTCTCGCGTTCAATCCCCGCTCAGATTGAAAAGCTTTTCTGGGATACAGCCGGCAGTTACCATCTCCCCATGAGCAAGGGGGATGAGTAATGGTCTCTGGTAGACTAAAGAAAGCCAAGCGCTTGTGAATCCTCGAAGGAGGAGATACGGGAGCTATATAAGTAACCAGAAGATTATTATTATTATTATTTTATTATTATATCGCTACTACAACAACCAGTGTTCCTCCGAGCTTTCCCAGTGTATACCACCTCCTCTACTTAGGATACGTAGTACCCGCCTTGCAACACAATCCCACCCCTACTCTGTGCAACTCTCCAACCCAAGAGTGAAACGCTATTTTCAGATTTTCTTCTATTCAACTGCTGAGCTCTGGAACTCTCTCCTAGAATCAGTCTTTTCCTCTTCCTATAACTTAAATTGCTTCAAACTCCGTGTGTCCAGGCATTTTAGCTCGAACGTCCCTTGATTTTGGCCCTGTCACTCTTTAAACTCTGGGGGAGGCACTCGCTGTAGGCAGTTATGCCTTTCGTCTCCCTCATTCACATAGAATAAAAAAACAAACATATTTATATACTGTATATATACCGGTATATACAGTATATATATATATATATATATACATATATATATATATATATATATATATATATGTGTATATATATATTCACAGTATAATTTGTCTTCCCTTTAAACTAGGAAAAGTTATGATGGTCTTTAGTGATTGATTACAACGTCGATTTTTTCTAACTATTGAATTACACGACGAGAGAGAGAAAAACAAAACAACGCCTGCCGTTCTTTCATCCCGTTATCACAAAATGTATTAGCCGGTTTGAAAGGGATATAAAGAGGGCTATTAAGGTGATTAGATATTAAAGGGGGACCATTTTTAAAAGCCCTCGCGATGCTTTTAGGTCGCCGTGTGAGGGAGGGAGCCAATATCCTTTTGGGTGATTACCGGGGAGGATTTTATAATAAGTCCTCTTAGGGAGTTTTAGCAGCAGGTTTTGATCATGGGCTTTGGGTTCAAGTAAAACTGTTATGGTAGAGAGAGAGAGAGAGAGAGTGAGTGAGTTACACGGAGGTACAAGGAATAGTTAGTATTTCAAAGACCTTGCGATCCATTCCGAGGAGATACTCGAAGTGGAAGGAGACAGACTGTTTAGTGCACTACACTCATTGCAGAGAGAGAGAGAGAGAGAGAGAGAGAGAGAGAGAGAGAAAAATAAAAAGGAGAAGGAGAAGGAGAAGAAGAAGTAGGAGAGTACAATTATAAGTTACACACGCAAACCGACTGCGCAGATTCCTTCACCCCAGAAAGGCAGCCTGGAATAATCCAAACTAATACCGTAGGTACTATCAACGATAAAAGTTTGTTCCCCCAACCTGCCACTGTGTGAATCCGAATCACCCGGGGGTAAAAAAAACGAAGCATTTATTGGGTGTAAAGGGGTCTTCTTTCAGATGCTTCGTTTGTCGACCCACCACCATCACTGGGTGCAACTCTCGCAAGGATAGGCGGTATACTAGCCTTTCACTCCCGCGCGTGCCTACACGCACACGGCTGGGCTTTGGGGGTTGCCAACCATCGGTATTGTTCCGCCGGATCCTAAAGTAGTTCCCATACAAATCTGAACCACCTAGGTGCCATAGGGCAAGAGTAATTAAGGGCAAAAGTTGCAGTCACATACGCTGCGTCGCTGGGGCTGTCCGTTACATACATAGACGACATATAACACCCGTCGCTGGGGCCCAGTGGGTTAATGTGTAGGCGTCCTTCCCAGGCTGAATAAAATAATGTAATAGTTGCCAGACTATAATGAAAAAGACGTCGCTGGTACTGAACGGGTTAATGGATGGCTTTACCTACTTTTAAAACCCTAACTCCACCTTACTTTTCATCTTTGGTTCTCGTAATGCTGTTATGAGAGAGAGAGAGAGAGTCAGAGTCAGAAAAATCGAATTCAATATATTTGCTCCATCAGAAACCTACATCATTATTGCATTGCAAGTTAACATCCATGTTTCCGGCTGCAACTTCCTTATAGCCAGAAAATCGTAAGTGGTTAAATGCATGGTTTGAGAACCAATATAATTAACACACAAAAGGTATGAAGTATTAGAAGGCATTGTATTCTTCAGAACCAAAGAGCATGAAACCACTGCATCTTGTACATATTCTGTCCGTGATTAATGGTCTAAATTAACACCTTTAGCACCATGCCGCTATTTTATCTTAGATTGTGGCTAAAATTAGACGATTTAATGCAGGTTAAGAAGAACCTATGTTACGAAGAGGGTTTATTAAGATCGTAATTATCCATTTAAGGCGTATAGGTAGATTGAAAAATAAAGAAAAACGTCTAATGGTAACACGAATATGATGAACATTACCGTACCTATTGGTGGTGAACGGGTTAATCTGGTATTCCAGCTGATGACCTGGGTTCACATTCAGAATAGATAGAGTATTGAATTAATTAGTTGGAAGGGAAACTCAGGAAAGAGCTTGAATTCTATATATCAGTCTCTCTGAAGATGGGTTCTGCGTAGCCCGAAACGTAGGATAAATAACAAATTCAAGGGCTTTCCTGTGTTTCCCTTCCACCTAATTCATCCACTTGTCATAATGGATCAGCCAGATTGAGTATTATTATTTATTCATGTGTTTACGGAACTCGAAATATCCCCATCAATTGAAAACGGCCTATGACCATTACCTCTCATATATCTTCAATAATTATAACGAGGGTGCAGTTTTCGCGTTAGCATTATACTGAATAAATGACCAGTGAATTAATTTTGACTCTCAATTTACAAAATAAACACGCGCGAAATTTTGTTAATATTACGACAGGCGAAACAAAGCGGTGCCTTTAAATTTGCATACTGGATAATGGAGACAATGTTTATGCAAATTTGTGTTTATAATTACGTTATGAGCGTACCCATTAACACTTCACCTACCTACACTATGTACTCTCTCTCTCTCTTCTTTGCTATCCTTTCCTTCCACTTGCTCTTACTCACGGGTTAGCTATCTCTACTAGAATTAAGTCCTGATATCCTCGCTGGGATCGTAAGGTCTGTGTGGTCAGTGTATCTGTTTAAAATATCTCTCTCTATATATATATATATATATATATATATATATATATATATATATATATTGTTGCGTATCTTGATCCTCAAATGGTTAACTTGATGAATCTAGATAGCACAGAGATATATATTAAGGTATCAGTCAGCTGAAGGCAAAACAAAAGTAATATCTAATAAAATTATTTCCTGTTGTTGCTTCCTTTCCTTTTGGATCTTAGGACTTAGTATCCTTTATGGACTGATACTCTTTAATTATGAAAAATACTGAAACTAATTAAAGTCATGTAGTATTTATAAAGAATTATTATTTAACCGAAGCTTAGTAGGCTATGGTTATGAACCGAAGAAGTTATATCTAAAGAAGGACTATTAATTCTATAAAAAGTCTTGAAAGATAAATATTAAAGTAAGAATATTTCTGTCTCTTACCCTTTTTGGAATGAATGTCCTTTTATTTATATTTAATGTAATTATTCTTGGTTCTTGTCTTACGTTAATAGTATTATATATTTATTATCATCAGGATTAATATCAAAGTCACATACAAAGTTAGATATATATTTAATAATTAGTTAAATGTATTTCTTAACCACGTAACAATGAGGTTTAATTAGGAGTAAATTAAGTTACAGGATCGCTTCATAGATTCGATTCAGGTCTCACTCAAATAATATGAAAAGCAAAAATAATATTTTGAAGCTAAAAGAATTTTCTTCAGCTTAGGAAATCACTAGAAGTAATATTAACACAGCCATGTTAGTCTAAGGCGATATTACTAATACGAGACAATAGCATCACCGTACTAAGCACCGTTAAGCAATGTAAGCTTAATTAAAAGAAAATGAAAGAACTCGTAAGTATTAATCTAAAACAATAGTATTACTTTCATCATAACTCAATTACTTAAAGAGTTGCTTTAGTCCACAAGTTAGTCAACTAAAATAGTTAAGTACATAATAATATCGTTAACGTTAATTCCCAATCAAATAGTTACGTACATAATAGTAGCGTTAACGTTAATTCGCAATCAAATAGTTAAGTACATAATAGTAGCGTTAACGTTAATTCCCAATCAAATAGTTAAGCACATAATAGTAGCATTCACGTTAATTCCCAATCACATATCTCACTAACCAACATAACGTAAGTGTTTACACCGAACACACTTAACACACACTTATATAATCTGACTGACATTCACAAACCCATTATAATACTTCACCCCGTCTTCCTCCAGCTGCAAGTTCACCTTCCCCAACTCCAAATGAGACTGATTTGAATGCCCACAACTCGGGTCTTATATACTAAACAATGATGGTCTAGGAACGAATCAGGAGGCGAGTGATGGTGCGCGCTCCAATCATAGCTCCTCGAGTTGCATAGCAGGTGCATGGTCCAATCACAGCTCCTGGCGTCGAACATACGTCATAACGTCGGGTCATCGAGGTAGTTTGCAGGGTCCCCTATGACGCACGCAGGTGTGAAGGCTAGTTTGCTGGTATGGGGCGAGCTGGTTTCCCCACTCGCTAGTTCGCTCGCTAGTTTGCTTCGCCGCTTGGGTAGTTTGGCTCCTTCAACTCTAATTCTAACACTTAAATTAACATACAGGGCTCCATATGTCAGACCTCCCCACTAGAAAAGAGTTTAAGGAGTATAGTACATAATATTAAACATAATACATAAATAGATTCACCACCAGATTGGCAACAGCAAGATTATAATGAGGATATAATAAGGATATCACCCAAAGTAGGCAACGTCTCCAGGTACCACATCAGAACATAGCCGGAACGTAGCTGGAGCGTTATTCGAACTGCAAGGCATCTCACAGCTGAAGGCTTGACAGCGCACTACGAAAGCATGATATTTACCTCGCTACAAGGGAGAGCTAATTGCCAAAATCCTCTCATCAAGTTAAACTTACTGCTGCATGAGGCCAACCTGGTAAATGCAATCTTTGATCCGTGGCAGTGGGTAGGTATCGTTCTTTGTGACAGCATTGACTTGCCTATAGTCCCTACAAAACCTATGGCTCCCGTCTGGCTTCGGCACAAGTATGACCGGACTACTCCACTGGCTTAAGGCCCTTGTGATCAGCTTGTTTGAAAACATAAAGTCAAGCTTGACCTGCAGTATACTCCTGCGTTGTGGCGAGACACGGTAGGGGGATAGTGTAATGGGAGTTGCATCCCCTACGTCGATGTCGTGCACGGCCAAAGAAGTGAGCCCTGGAGTATCACGGAACACACTGGGAGACTGAGATAAAACAGAGATTAGTTGGTTCGCTTGATCAGAGGGAAGATGACATAGTTTAGATGGTAATTCCCTCCAAGCCACCGAATTATACTGAAAGTTGGATAGGCTACATGACAAGTCAAAGTCTGCCTGGATACCTTCAGGCTCTGGAACAGTCTGTTGCGGGTCAGTAAGAGAACTGAAGACTTCGTCCGCACCAGGCTGTCCACAGGTCCTGACATTCACTGCCACAGTGGGAGAATCTGGAAGAGAGGAATCAGGGGACCTATGGTAGGGTTTCAACATATTTATATGGAATACTTGCGTGGGCTTTCTCCTGTCTGGGGTAGTTACTAGATAATCGGTAATGCTCACCCTCCGAATGATCTTATATGGGCCCCTGAACTTGGCAGATAAAGGTTGGCCAAAAAGGGGGAGCAGGACCAAAACCTCATCACCGGGCTTAAACTCCCTCTCACGGGCTTTTCTGTCATACCATTTCTTCATGGAGCTTTTAGCCACTGTCAAGTTTTGAGCGGCAAACTCACATGAGGATCTCAGCCGGGTTTTGAAATCTGAAACATACTTGAGGAGGTTTTGGTTCCCCTCCTGGCCAACTAGGCTATCCTGCAATAGTTGCAAAGGACCTCTTACCTGGTGACCGAAAACTAGCTCATTAGGGGAAAAACCCAGGGATTCAGTTGGAACCTCACGAGTAGCAAATAAAAGAAAAGGTACCCCCTTATCCCACTCCACTCCGGTCTCTGTACAATATTTACGTAACATTCCCTTTAATGTCTGATGATATCGTTCGAGAACCCCTTGACTCTCTGGGTGGTAGGTGCTAGACTTAACATGCTCGATACCCAACTCCTTCAGGGACTGCTGGAAAATGTTTAGAGGTAAAATTAGTTCCTTGATCACTTTGCACCTCATGGGGGAAACCCATTCTAGTGAAGAATTGAGCAGTTCCTTGATGACAGTTGGAGCAGAGGTAGTCCTTAAGGGTATAGCCTCTGGGTAGCGAGTTGCCATGTCCATGATAGTTAATAAATAAATGTTACCTTGGGAAGTCTTAGGCAATGGGCCTACAATGTCCACTACCACCCGAGTAAAAGGATTCTCGAAAACGGGCAAGGGCACCAGAGGATGTACAGGCACCTTCTGATTGGGTTTTCCTGTCATCTGGCAAGTGTGACACACTCTACAAAACTCCACTACATCTGCACGCATTCCTGGCCAGTAAAAGTGGGCTCTGATTCTGTCTAGAGTTTTTCTCACACCTAGGTGTCCTGCCAATGGTATACAATGTGCCATTTCCATGATATCTCTACGACAAGGTTTGGGGACTACTACTTGATGGACGTCCCAAGCCCCGTCATCGATTGGTCTGTGTGGCGGTCTCCATCTTCGCCACAATACTCCTCCTTTGAGGTAGAAACATTCACCACCCTCCTTCTCACATTCCTCTTCACTCATGGCCCTGGCAGCTAACTCCTTGCATTCACTATCATCTCTCTGTAGCTCTACCAGGCCACTAGGACAATTGGGAGGGGTTTCATGGTCATCATTAGGGTCAAGATGAGCCATAAAGGTGTCAGATAAATCCACCTCAGTCACATCATCAGGCACAGTTGGAGCGGCATTCACACCCTCATCATCCCTTTCATCAACTCTTACATTCGGTACATTTCTGTCTGAGGGAACTGCTACTTGAGACATTGAACGTGTGACAGCACTCACAGGGAAAACTGTTGGCATCTCCTTGTCGAGCTCACCGGTTAGTGGCTCGTTAACAGGGGAAAGTGACAAAATGGGGTCTGGTCGGACCTTCTCACCTGCTACATCATTCCCCAAAAGGAGCGTTACCCCAGGCACAGGGATATCTTGGGACCTACACAAAGCTATGGTGGCCTCACCCTGTAGTAACTCGCATTCAATTTCGCCTTTTACCAAGTGTGCATAAAATTGGCCTCCAGCACCTCTCATTACAACTGGTTCGCCAGGTGGGCACTCAGTGTAAGGATTCACCATTAGGGTGCTAGTAGAACCTGTGTCTCTCAGAATTTTTACCTCATGCATACAACCATTTAATCTCACGTTGCCAGATGAAATAAAGGGACGGTAACTGTCCTGCACTGATGGTGAAATTATTATTGGCTTAACCCTAGTGGGTTGCACCACACATGCTACTACACCCCTGTCTAGATGATTTACGTTAGCTGCTAGGTACTCCTGTCGAGAGTCCTGCATTAAAGGAACTTTTGGTGCTAGGTACTCCTTCTGTCGGGAGTCCTGCATTAAAGGAACTTTTGGTGCTAGGTACTCCTTCTGTCGGGAGTCCTGCATTACAGGCACATATGGAGTTTGAGATACGGCGGCAACTGTCTGCCCCGATCTCTCGGTTCTCTCCTTGGCCCAGCACTGATAAGCTAGGTGGCCTCTCTTGCCACAAAAAGTACATACTTTAGGGGATACGGGAACGTTCCCTCTTTGAGCATTACTATTAGTTTGGGGCCCACCTCTGTTACCATTGCCCTGAGTCGCATTTTTAGTTGGGGGAACAATTCTATTTTGGCTAGCTGGGGAAGACGTTATAGGCTTGTGACTGGGTCTGTCAGATTTGTGATTGGGATACTTAAAATTAGAACTAGAATTATCGTAGGGCTTCTTTCCACAAAATTTGTTGTTGAGCACGTATGTGTCAGCCATGTCAGTAGCGTCGGCAAGACAATCTACCTTTTTCCCCTTTAAATGATAGGATACAGAAGAATCAATTTTCCATATGAAATTTTCTAACAGGACCAACTCCTTCAGATCGTTGTAGCTTGTGACTTTCTTACTCTTGACCCAATGATTGAAAGTTTTAGTCATGGTCCTGGCAAATACCTTATGGGTTTCTTCTACTTTCTTCTGGTTTTTACGGAAAGATTGCCTGTAAGCCTCAGGCTGCAATTGATAGGTTTTTAGGATAGCTTCTTTGAGATTGTCATAATCCTGCCTAACTTCTGCTACTTCTGACAAATACGTGGCTCGAGCCTGCCCTGTCAAAACAGTTTGTAACATAAAAGGCCATTGATCTCTTGTCCACTTCATACCTCCAGCAACTTCCTCAAACAAAACAAAGAAATCCTGCACATTATCCTCAGTGAAAGGTGGAATGACACTAGTCATAGTTAATCCCAGAGGGGGAGCAATGACGGGAGCATTTGTATTGACATTTAGTTGAGCCGTTTGATATTGATATTGATAATGTTCGGTCCTTATTCTGGCTTCTTCGATATTTGCTCTGGCTTGTTCGGCATTTATTCTGGCTAGTTCTATATTTAGTCCGGCTTGTTCGGTAGTTGCTCTTATTCTGGCTTCTTCGGTATTTGCTTTTATTCTGGCTAGTTCTAATATTTGATCACCGGTCAAACCAGGTGGCAATTGTTCATCAAGTTGGCTAGGTTTACTAGGGATCCCACCAACTGCTCCGTCACCCTCCCCGCCTTCTACAGGGAACAGGTGGGTTTTTATGGTCTGAGCCACCTCTACTTTGGACATGTTTGAGACAGTTAATTGGAGATGTGAGGCAAGCACTTTCAGTTCGGATTTTGACAGACAGTCAATATCAGGGGCTGTGGGTTCTGATTCTATGAAAACTCGAGTATCTTCGTCATTAATTATTTGAGGCATGATTAATATTTGATTTTAAGTAGTGAAACGTTAATGAAACTGAGTGAAACTGTATGAAACGAATCCTGGCGAGGTCGCCACTCTTCTGTTACGTATCTTGATCCTCAAATGGTTAACTTGATGAATCTAGATAGCACAGAGATATATATTAAGGTATCAGTCAGCTGAAGGCAAAACAAAAGTAATATCTAATAAAATTATTTCCTGTTGTTGCTTCCTTTCCTTTTGGATCTTAGGACTTAGTATCCTTTATTGACTGATACTCTTTAATTATGAAAAATACTGAAACTAATTAAAGTCATGTAGTATTTATAAAGAATTATTATTTAACCGAAGCTTAGTAGGCTATGGTTATGAACCGAAGAAGTTATATCTAAAGAAGGACTATTAATTCTATAAAAAGTCTTGAAAGATAAATATTAAAGTAAGAATATTTCTGTCTCTTACCCTTTTTGGAATGAATAGATAGTTTTCTTATATGTCCTTTTATTTATATTTAATGTATTATTCTTGGTTCTTGTCTTACGTTAATAGTATTATATATTATTATCATCAGGATTAATATCAAAGTCACATAAAAAGTTAGATATATATTTAATAATTAGTTAAATGTATTTCTTAACCACGTAACAATGAGGTTTAATTAGGAGTAAATTAAGTTACAGGATCGCTTCATAGATTCGATTCAGGTCTCACTCAAATAATATGAAAAGCAAAAATAATATTTTGAAGCTAAAAGAATTTTCTTCAGCTTAGGAAATCACTAGAAGTAATATTAACACAGCCATGTTAGTCTAAGGCGATATTACTAATACGAGACAATAGCATCACCGTACTAAGCACCGTTAAGCAATGTAAGCTTAATTAAAAGAAAATGAAAGAACTCGTAAGTATTAATCTAAAACAATAGTATTATGTACGTAACTATAAAAAGAGTAGATAATGTTCTGTACACTTTGCAAAGAGAGTACTACACTATATAATCTATCTTTGTTCACCAAGAGTATCTCTCTGGAAAGGGTCGAAACGTCTTTGAAATACTAACCATTCCATGTAACTCCGAGTAACATTTTAGTTATAAACCTGCATGTTTGTCAACCTTATTCAACTTCTCTCTCTCTCTCTTCTTTGATATCCTTTCCTAATAACTCAATTACTTAAAGAGTTGCTTTAGTCCACAAGTTAGTCAACTAAAATAGTTAAGTACATAATAATATCGTTAACGTTAATTCCCAATCAAATAGTTACGTACATAATAGTAGCGTTAACGTTAATTTGCAATCAAATAGTTAAGTACATAATAGTAGCGTTAACGTTAATTCCCAATCAAATAGTTAAGCACACAATAGTAGCGTTAACGTTAATTTGCAATCAAATAGTTAAGTACATAATAGTAGCGTTAACGTTAATTCCCAATCAAATAGTTAAGCACATAATAGTAGCGTTCACGTTAATTCCCAATCACATATCTCACTAACCAACATAACGTAAGTGTTTACACCGAACACACTTAACACACACTTATATAATCTGACTGACAGTCACAAACCCATTATAATACTTCACCCCGTCTTCCTCCAGCTGCAAGTTCACCTTCCCCAACTCCAAATGATACTGATTTGAATGCCCACAACTCGGGTCTTATATACTAAACAATGATGATCTAGGAACGAATCAGGAGGCGAGTGATGGTGCGCGCTCCAATCATAGCTCCTCGAGTTGCATAGCAGGTGCATGGTCCAATCACAGCTCCTGGCGTCGAACATACGTCATAACGTCGGGTCATCGAGGTAGTTTGCAGGGTCCCCTATGCCGCAGGAAGGGGTGAAGGCTAGTTTGCTGGTATGGGGCGAGCTGGTTTCCCCACTCGCTAGTTCGCTCGCTAGTTTGCTTCGCCGCTTGGGTAGTTTGGCTCCTTCAACTCTAATTCTAACACTTAAATTAACATACAGGGCTCCGTATGTCAGAATATATATATATATATATATATATGTATATGTATAATACAGTATTGGTATATATATATATATATATATATATATACATATTACAGTATATATATACAGGCAATCGACCTAGATTATTTTACTGACACCCATAGATCCCACCCACCCTCGAGAGGGATCATGAATATATATCCCCGGACTGACACATTCGGCTTCCGTGTCCTGTATGTCAGCCGTATTTACCGTGACCGTCAGCCGATCCAACACAGTATTTAACACAACGGGGGATCTGTTCGCGGTAAATGACCAGCCGATGAATTTGTGGGTCCATTACTGCTGCATCCAATTATCAGAACAAAGGTGAATGGCAGAGAGAGAGAGGGAGAGAGAGAGAGAGATTTTACATAGATACACTGACCACACAGGGCCTAGCTTACGATCCCAGCGAGGTTGTCAGGACTTATTTCTAGTAGAGATAGCTAACCTGTGAGTAAGAGAAAGTGGAAGGAAAGGATATCAAAGAAGAGAGAGAGAGAGAGAAGTTGAATAAGGTTGACAAACATGCAGGTTTATAACTAAAATGTTACTCGGAGTTACATGGAATGGTTAGTATTTCAAAGACGTTTCGACCCTTTCCAGAGAGATACTCTTGGTGAACAAAGATAGATTATATAGTGTAGTACTCTCTTTGCAAAGTGTGCAGAACATTATCTACTCTTTTTCTTAAGGTGGTAGTTCTTGGTTTGGGGGGCTAATTATTAATTTTTGTATTGAAATTTTTGTTTCCTCGCTAGACCTCCACCAAGCCTATAACCCCTTTCAAGATATATTTGTACATTTTTAGATAGAAAAATGTTCCGGCCGAAGGCCGGTTCCTTCAAAAGATTTCATCTCGCCAGGAAAAATTCGACACCTAAATTTTTTTTTTTTTTTTTTTTTTTTTAAGAGACAATGAATGGAGGAAGGAAAAACACAGATAAAACAAAAAGGTCCATGTGCCTAAAGGCATCCTCCATTCATAAATGTTTAACAACTGGATTTAAACATTTGTTGATTGTAAGTTTGTGGAAAGCAATTCGAGGGAAGTGAATTCCAAAGAGTAGTAGCTCTGGGGATAAATGAATTCTGATAAGCAGAAGTTCTGCATTGTGGAGGAGAAAGTGTAAATTCATGGGCGCTCTCAGCTGCCCTAGTTCTACGGGGAAAGATGTGGAGAGGCGGCACAATTGAAGCAAGTTCCTCGGAACAATTGCTGTGAAATATCTGTAGAATAATGCAAGGGATGCAACGTTTCTTCGTATGGCTAATGTAGGAAGGTCCTGTGTGATTGCAGGGTTATTGATTAATCTAATAGCTTTATTTTGAATTTTGTCCAACTGCCTCAATGCAACCACTCCACTTCCACCCCACAGAGGGAACAGTAATCCATCGGAGAGCGCACATGACTTTTATATATTACGGCCAACTGCTCGTCAGTGAAGAATTCTCGAACTCTGTACAGGAGTCCCAGTTTTTTAGAGGCATTCTTAGCAATGCTTCTAACATAATGTGTCCAGCTCAAGTTAGTAGTTAATGTTACACCGAGAATGTCAATACTAGGGGAAGTGGGAATATTTACATCATTAAAAAATATATGGGAGTCAGTGAGATTCTGTCGGTTAGAAAATTGAATGTACTTGGTTTTCTGTGCATTAAAGGAAACTAGATTCTCTTGTCCCCATTCATTAATTCTAGAAAATGGCACGAAAGGTCTTAATATTGACAAAGTATTGGGGCGAAAGGTTTGGAAATCGCCAAACTAGTGAACGAACGTCTTAAAATCGCAAAATTATTGGGTCTAAACATGAGGGAGAAGGGGGTTCAGAAAAAGCGAGTACCTCCCCCCTTAAAGTGTTCCAGGAAGGAAATATTTAAGAGATCTTGTAGGTTAAGAATTGTTCACGTGTATTTAAGTCAATAATTGTTTCACCTGGCGGGAACTTCAATTTTTGGGCAGCTAATTTATCGATCCCTAACCCATTCATTACCGATGACATCCTTTGTATTATATTCAGGCAAATATTAGACGATTTTATTGAGGTTAGGAAGGGCGTCTACCAATGAAAAGGCTACAGACTATCTCACTTTACTGATATTACTACTACAGATCCTTCTTAAACTGCACAACATTGTCTAAATATAGCTAGAATAAAATATATAAGACGTCGCCGGTACAGAAGGGGTTAATGTATAAATATGAAACTATAATATGTGTTTTTGAATTACTACCAAGTGTTCATGTCCTTGTGGTGTAATAGTTAGAGTGTTTAAGATCTGTATGTGGTATTCCTGGTTCGCATCCCGGGAGAATCACATGCTTGCATTATTATCGTTGGAAGGTGCGGTGTTGGCAGTGAAATTATTTAATCAGAGTATATCAACATATTTCGTTGCACAATCTTGAACTTCCACCCATGGTTACGTGGTATATTCCTGTAATCCACGTTGTCATACCCATTGTGTATTTCATAGACTTCAGTGAGTTGATTTCGTAGTGTACGTGTTTTCAATTAAGGGGGCCCACCTCGCTTTGTTTCTCTTTCTCTCCCTCTCTCTTTAGCTTGTATCCATTCGGCCTACCGTTTTAAGGCGTTTACCCCCATCCAGGTGTCAATATTTTCCTGGAGAGCGGTAGTGAGCCAGCATATACTGTATATATTGTTGTTTTAACAGCAAGCTAAATTTGTACATTTTCGATAGAAAAATTTCTCCGGCGAAGCCGGATTTCTCCATGCAATGCTGGCTCGCTATCGCTCGCCAGGAAGAAATCGACACCTGGATGGGGATACACGTCTTAAAACAGTTGGCTGAATGGGGCCGAATGGATACAAGCAAGAGAAAGAGAGAAAAGGAGAGAAAGATAAAAATAAGCAAGTGACCCCCTTAATAAAGATCGAGATCTCTCAATCGGTCCTCATAGGTCATTCTCCTACTCGATGAAATATGTGTTGTATGCCGAGCCTAGTCTGTGTTGTATGCCGAGCCTAGTCTGTGTTGTATGCCGAGCCTAGTCTGTGTTGTATGCCGAGCCTAGTCTGTGTTGTATGCCGAGCCTAGCCTGTGTTGTATGCCGAGCCTAGTCTGTGTTGTATGCCGAGCCTAGTCTGTGTTGTATGCCTTGCCTAGTCTGTGTTGTATGCCGAGCCTAGTCTGTGTTGTATGCCGAGCCTAGTCTGTGTTGTATGCCGAGCCTAGTCTGTTGTATGCCGAGCCTAGTCTGTGTTGTATGCCGAGCCTAGTCTGTGTTGTATGCCGAGCCTAGTCTGTGTTGTATGCCGAGCCTAGTCTGTGTTGTATGCCGAGCCTAGTATCTTTCAACTTGTTCTATGTCTTTCCTGAAAGCTGAAGTGAGGGAGAGATGGGGGTGTCAGGAAAACAGGCAGATTGATAAACCGAGGAGAGAGAGTACAAAGGAAATCAAGCAATAACAGATCTAGTGACCCCTCTTGGCTGCTTGTCCAAACAGTGTTTTAGTGTGGGTAAGGGAAAATTGGAAAGGGAACTACTGCCCTCGAGCTAATGTCCGTGGCAGGATTAGGAAGTTAGTAGGGGACAGATGGGTT